>VMKM01003897.1:0-5000 GCA_008360985.2 Macquaria ambigua | reverse complement strand
TGTGTGTGTGTGTGTCTGAGAAAGTAAAGTGTGTGAAAGAAAGAAGGACAAAGAGAACAAAATAGAGTGAAAAAGAGACAGTGAGACAAAGAAACACAGAGAGAGAGTTTGGTGTTTCTCAGTGTGGAGCTTAAACAAGCAGTACAGGATGTGCAGCCAAACTATTTTCTCTGCTTGGCTGCAGCTTCTCAGTGTGTGTGTGTGTGTGTGTGTGTGTGTGTGTGTGTGTGTGTGTGTCGTTGGATATGGGAGGGTTGTGGTGAAGGGTGCTGATGGGATGTCACTTGTTCTCTTTACTATCACAAGTGGGAGGGACACGCACGCACACACATACACACAAAACTTACAGTTAATGATACACAACGTGCACAAATGTACGAGTGTGTCTACAGTCACACACATAAACACACACACACACATGCACACGCACACAACTTAAAGGCCAATCCACACTGTTGCAGCTTCCTCACAGAACAGAAACCGCTCACCTGAAACACCTTCGTTACATTTCAAAGAGTTCATTTGTTTTCCTCTCAAAAACCCATTTTCATGAGTGTGAAACCCCAGAAACAGCCAATATGTATACTGTATATGTTCTATATACATTGTTATCTCTCTCTATATATATTTAAATATATAGTCTACATTGACTGGACCACAAACTCCTGAAAATCCGTCTTTTTAAACACCATTGAAGGCACATGTGGCGCAGAGGCAAAGTGAATTCCCAGTAGCGGTGCAACAAACACAACTGGTTGTTTTCACGGGTGGGAAGCTGGTGAGGGATCTTGTCATTGTTGCTCACTAGTGACTCCTGCTGGTTGGAGGAGGGGTGGAACTGTGGATGTATTAATAGAGCTGAATATGGTGCAGCTGCTGCCAGTTTGTCCCAGTGACCTACAACTAAAATATCTATTTCCTCACAGACCAACATTATACAATTTGTGATCCATCAAGGCTTTTATATTCGTAAAACTTTCCCAGTGCCTAGAAAGCTTTTTTTTTTTACTGTATGTGTGTGATGTCATCCCAGTGTGAAGTCTATTGGCCGAGCAGGCGGGGCGAGGGAGAGAAGCACTACTGCACATGTGCACAATGTGGAAACAAACCAGGAAGAGAGAATCTTTCTTGGCTCATGTGCCTGGTGAGCTACCTTCAGTGGAACGAATGGGTGCCGTCTTTGAGTCCGGTGTCCAGTTCTCATAATACATCTGTGGTGTAACTGTGTGGGATAGAGTAACCTCCCATGTGCTACACCCTGCAGGTGGAGCGAATCACTGGCAGGTAGCAGCTGACTGTAATGCTGGAGAAGTACATCACCTTTTTATTTTTATTCCTGATCCTGGACTTTGATTTTTCCCCTAATTTTAACCGAATGTTTTAGGCCTTATTCAGACTGCCAGCACAAATCCATTTTTTTTTTGGCATATCCAGATTGATTTTAGAAAAGACACCAAAAAAACAAAAAAAGAAAAAAACACATGAAATGCGATTTTTGCGAATTTGGGATCCGAGCCACATTTGGAGGTGATTTGAAATGCAATTCCAATCAGATTTCTACAGCTGCATCTCAGTCTGGATGCTCAAATCGGATTTCAAAGTGTCTTTTTATGTCACTCTCAACGCGACACACAATGACGACGTCAAATCCAGAGTGACGGAAATGCATCAGAGAGGCTGGATACCAGCCGGCGCTGGTGCGACAGAGGAGTTCTGAACCACGACTCGACAGAGCGGACAGTCTGTCTTAAAGATCTGATTTGCCTGCAGTCTGAACAAAGCCTTAGTTACCCTTACCTGTTTCCAGGTGTTGGGGAGAACCACTGCATATGTGGAAAAAGTTGTACAAAAACCTTTTGTGTCTGAGCCACTACTAGCATAACACACCGAAATCGAGTTGCATTGTGGGTAATGTAGGCGGCAGGTTTTGACAAGGAAGAAGAATGTGTGGAATAAAGAAGACGACATCTCGGGTTGGCTGCATTTTGATCCTTTTGGTTTAAAACTGTCCATCGTGAGTCCGACATTGTTATAGGAGTGCAATCCATTTAGTTTTATCAATCAATTACCCTGATGTCTTCATTTAAAACAAAAAGTATTAATGTCTGCAGACACACGCTGTCTTTTTCTTGGACACACACACTTTAGCATCACTCCCCTTCATAATGTTTGTTTCAGAGACTCACAGAAACTTTTGGGAGGTTTGTTGAACATTTGATTTCATTATAACACAGTTATTCATTGATTTATTCTTTTTTCCTCCAAATTTTATTTATTTATTTATTTTTATTTATCTTTGTCTGATTTTTTGGTGGGGGGGGGAGTATTTATCTCAACCGACAAAAGAAAAATAAACTTGACATCTACCTGTCGAGGCAACCGCTCGCTCCGCAGAAGAAAAAAAACAACGAAAATTACAGAAATAAGAAAGTGAGTGTGTCAGGCTTCAGGTTGGCATGTGAGCGATGAAAAGGCCGCCGTTTGTCACCAGAAATTATTGATGTACAAACAAAAAGACGCCGCGGGAGGAAGCAGGAGTTTGGGAGGCTTTTTAAAAAAGAATCAAAGAGGAGAGAGAAGGAGGGAGGGAGGAGAATAAATGGGCGAAGATTGAGACAAAAGCAGGAAAAAAGGGATGGAAAGAAGAGATGAGGAGGAAAAGTTGGAGGAGAGAGGAGGAGAATGCAAAATGAGAAGGCAGCGAGGAGGGAGAAAAGGAAGGAGGAGAGGGGAGGAGAAAGAAAGAAGGAAAGACGGATGACAATGGTTGAAGAGGAGGGGAGGAAGGGGGAGATGAAAAAGAAAAAAGGATGAAGGGAAAGGGAGAAAGACAAATAAAATGAAGAACAAAGAAAAAAGACGTTTGTTCTTCTTCCTCTTTCTTTTCTTTCTCTTTTCACTCTTTCTCTTGTCATCTCTTCTTCATCTTTTCTTCTTCCATCCTGTCTTCCTCCTCCTCCCTCTCTCATCTCCTCCTTGCCTTGTCGTCCATTTCCTCCCTTCCTTCTTTTCTTTATCTTCCTACTTTATCTTACACTTCTTTTCCTCTTCCTCGTCTTGTTTCCTCTCTCGCTCCCACCTCCGTCCTCTCTAACTTTTCTCATTTCTTCCTCCTCCTTCTTGATTCTCCTCCTCTTCCTTCCTTTTTTCTTCTTCTTCTTCATCCGTGTCCTTTTTACTCTCTTGCTCCTCCTTCTTCCTGTTTCTTCCCCGTTTTTTTCTTTATCTTCATCTTCCTCTCTTATTCTCCTCCTCTACCCCACCTTTATTTTCACCTCCTACCTTCCTGTTTCTCCTCCACGTCCATTTCCCGCTTTCCTTTTCATCTTCCTCATCCTCTACTTCCTTCCCTCCTCTTCTTTTCAACCATTTTACCCTCCATTTCCAAGCGAACTTTTTCTTCTTTACCACCGTCTCTTCTTCCCTTTTTTCCCTCTTTCTTCATCACTCTCCTCCCTCTCTACCAATCTTCAGCTTTACCTCCACCCCTCCCATCCTTCTCCTCACCCTCCTCTCCCACTTCCATCTCCTCTCTCACCCCCTCTTTCATTATCTCCACCCTCCTCACCCTCCTCTCCTCTCCGGCTGCCTGTTGAATGAACAGATGAATAAAATGAAATAGCCGACAGACGATCTGCAGCCATGTTTGTACTGCGACAGACACGACCTCCTCCTCCTCCTCCTCCACCTCCTCCTCCTCTTTCTTTATTTCTTTCATTTTCTTTCTTTATTTTTCTTCCTTTCTATTTAATGTCTTTATTTCATCCATTTTATATTCTTTTTCACTTTCTGCATGCCTAGAAAGACTATTATATTCATTAACATTTTAATATTGATTATTATTTATGAAACCATCCATAATAGCACTTAATCACCAGTTTGATATTAACTCTGGTGGGTTTTTAAAGGCACATGATGCCATTTTCTTTCATTAAATTGTCCTTTTATTCCTCTTTATGTTGCAAAATTTGACCATTTTCATTAGACTTGACTTGGGTGTTTAATGTGTTGATAATGATGGTAATAATGTCTGTAATAACCCAGAGTGGGACTGAATATGTGTGTAAATCAATAATCTATATTGATCTGCGTCTAAAGCAGCACAGAAGTGTATCTGCTCCTGCGTCTCACAAAGACAAAGACTGAGGCAGGCAGACTGAAACTGGTGTTTTTTGGTAGCTACTCCAATCATTTGGGAAAAATAAAACACACACACACACACACACACACGCACACACACAGATATTGTAGTCCACAGTTTGAAGGAGTGTTTAGCAGATTCTGTTTTTTGGGCAGGACGAGCGGGGTAGCGCTCTCTCCCTCCAGCGACCATGGGACTCGGCGCGTTGCCATGGAAACAGCCCAAACTGCACCGGAGGAGTGATTGAGAGAGAGAGAGAGAGAGACAGAGAGAGAGAGAGAGAGAGAGAGACAGAGAGAGAGAGACAGAGAGAGAGAGACAGAGAGAGAGAGAGAGAGAGAGAGAGAGAGAGACAGAGAGAGAGAGACAGAGAGAGAGACAGAGAGAGAGAGAGAGAGAGAGAGACAGGAGAGAGAGAGAGAGAGAGAGACACAGAGAGAGAGAGAGAGAGACAGAGAGAGAGAGAGAGAGAGAGAGGGGGGGGGGGGTATTTTGCTCCAAGAAGAAGGCCTTCTGATGGCGACTGTTATTCTCCACTCAATGTGAACAGTTTAGTGTGTGTGTGTGTGTGTGTGTGTGTGTGTTGAAGAATGAGACTAGATGGGGGGGGGGGAGAGAAAGAAATGCAGGTGTGTGATTTTGTGTGTATGTGTGTGTGTCCTGTCTGATTTGATTTTTAATGTCTGTGTGTGTGTGTGTGTGTGTTATACTGTATATGCCAGCATGTGTGTGTTTCTGATTTGTTTTAGTTGCTTGTTAGCGTGTAATTATACACATGCATTATTGTGTGTGTGTGTGTGTGTGTGGGGTGGGGGGTCTATACATGCATAGAACAACATGTTTATGTATGTGTGAGTGT
>VMKM01003896.1:0-26469 GCA_008360985.2 Macquaria ambigua | reverse complement strand
GTGGGCTTGTAACCAAAATGGTTTCAAATCCCCGGAGTAGCTGAGAAAATGTGTGCTTTAATATTTAGATAGCACTTCTTCTTGGGAAAGAATCTTCAATATAATAAGCCTTCTTGAGCCAATTTACACCAAATCTTTATGCAAAACTCTGCCTCACCATGACTCCCACATTCCCGACACACTCCAGGGAATAGTCCACTCCTCCATTGGTCATCTCAGCCAGCACTTCGCTGATGGGTTTACTGTGATCCTTGGGGTTCACGAAGTCGGTCGCGCCAAACACCTTGGCCTTCTCAAACTTCTCTGGATTGATGTCAACAGCGATAATCCTCTCGGCTCCTGCAGCCTTGCAGCCCATGACTGCAGCCAAACCCACAGCTCCCAGGCCAAACACAGCACATGTGGAGCCCGGTTCCACCTAAAGTAAAACAGACTTTGGTCAACGTGGCACTCTAGATTGGACTTCTTAACGCTCCATACAGTAATAAACACCAGTTCTCCCCAAATGCTGTTGTTCCACAGGCAGCTAGTATGTTTCATTTCAGATGTGACCTTTCATTACAGCAGGTATTAGCCTTCAATAATACATGTTGGACTATCCCTAACAGTCAAACATACACACCTTAGCAGTATTAACTGCTGCTCCATATCCTGTGCAGATCCCACACCCAAGGAGACAGACTTTGTCCAGAGGGGCAGCGGGGTCGATCTTAGCCACAGCCATCTGGTTAATCACAGTGTACTGAGAGAAGGTGCTGGTTCCCATAAACTGCAGAAGCTTCTTCCCCTTACAGGTGAACCTGGAGTCTGCTAATGCCATCACATCATAATGATCAGCAGCCCTGAACAGAAAATTTATTAAAATGAAAATACAACCTGAGACTACATTTTTGCATTCCTCCTTAGAAAAGATAAGATAAGAAAAGATCCACCCAATCTGATCTGTGTCATAGAGAAACATACTGCATGAAATGTTAATGCGCCATCAAATGGGTCTATAACCATATGAACACATCCTGGGTGAATGAAATTAAGAGATGAGAAAGAAAAGAAGATGAGCTCACCATCCCTTCTCACACTGGTTGGTCTTGGGGCTTTTACAGAAGCGACATTCTCTACACTGGGAGATGAACAGAGGGATCACCTTGTCTCCTGAAATTCAAAACCAATGTTGCCATGTCAAATGAATTTTAGGCCAACTTACAAAACAACTAAACAAATGTGAAACAGGTTTGTTGGGCTGAATGGCACAAATATGCCCTGGTCTACCCATTGCTAGCATTGCTGCCACAAAGTCTAACAGGGAAAGAAATATGAGCTGTTGGACAAATGAAACTGTTGAGGTTGTAAGCTTTAACTGACCTGGTTGAAATTCAGTGACTCCAGGCCCAACGCTCTCTACTATGCCGGCTCCCTCATGGCCGAGGACTGCTGGGAAGCCGTCTTTATGCATACCCTCAAACAGATGATACAGGTCCGTGTGGCACACCCCGGTTGCCACGATCTGCACCGAAGACAACGACCACACAATAACACTGATCGTTGTTTCCTTGGAACGCTCTCTTTAAAGCTGCATTAGCATTTGACATTTTGCTAAACCCTTTCCCCCGAATAGTAATTCTCTTTACTTTTATGGTTATCATATAGATTTATATGGTTGTCTGACCAGAACCAACATATTAACCCCCTCCACTGCACATCCAGAAGAAGGCTTTAGTGTGACTACATAGCATTTCTGGTTAGGGAAGTCCTAAAAATCTTCAGTAACCTCTCACTACTACAAACTACACTCATTCACCAACCCTCATTCAAATGTGCAGGCAGACATCTCTGTCTGTGTAACAAGTCTTGATAGTGGACGTCTCTCACCTTGATGCGGACCTCGTTGGCCTGGGGCGGGGCCACCTCAATCTCCTCAATCACCAGAGGCTTGTTGGGCTCCCAGGCCACTGCTGCCTTGCACTTGATGACCTACAGCAGAGGGCAGTGACACCACATGAAATCTCACACTACTGGGTGCTGCCACAGTTAAACTATACTAGGATGGGTTTCCGGAAAGGCGCCATGGCACTTTCCTGAAACCCTTCAAGCACCCACTCAGGTAGCATGTGTAATTTCAAGCGCATTCACATCGACCTGGCAAACAAGCTGAGAGGTTTCAAGTATTTTGTTGCGTTTCACTATGCCTAGTTGAGTGTTGGATAAAATGTTACTATCTTTATGATTTCAAACGAACACTCATCTAGAGGCGCTAGATTGGCTTATATGCCGCCATGCAAATGTTCATCATAGCAAACCTTAAACAAATGGATTTCACAGGTTCACTGCACATTTTTAATCACATGTTAACAGAACATTGGTTTCAATTTCTCTGATACAGCTGCTCCTGAAAAAGCACATGGAAAGCAACAGTTTAAAATTCACACCAGTTATTTGGCAAATTTTATCAGAACAGTATAATTTAATGTAGGGTTGGCAAATTTAGTATCACAACCATTGAGTAAATCAGTTGTTGTCACACTTGATAAATGAAGTGGTTTTTCCTTGAAGTTTTTTTGGGTCATTTTTTTTTATTCCACCATTATCTCTGTTGGCTTACTACCCCCTCATCTTTGCCAATATCCACAGTTGCGCAAAACTGTCTGGATAGTTTCAAACTGCGTGCCAAGTCAAAACAGGACATGCAATATTTCACTGAGGCAGAGGGGACAGAAAGAGAAAGAGAACATTTCATTATCATACATTTTTATTGCAGTGAAGATAATAATTCTAAGTATGCTCGAGTGAAGTAAACATGCATGCGCAAAGAGAATTACAGTAATGGTTACAGTGCACGAGAGAGCACTGAGACGTGTTGTCAGGTATCAGCTTGGTATATTACACCCATCCACACTGAATCCACTGAATTTATGTCACATTCATTAACACAAAACATGAAAACATTATGATCACTTAAGAATCTCATAATATTCAAGTAAAACATATTAATGTGAGGTTTTGTTGGAGGTTTTGTTTTACTACCTACTATACTTGACTATACCTATACCATACTCTGAAACACCCATTAAAACATCACAGTTGCAACATACAGTATGAGTACTCCCATGTTGAATCATGGACCTACCTTACCAGCTGTAGTCATTTTTGCAGCAAAGATGAGAGTCAAAAACTGAGGGAGGAGTTGAGAAAGAAAGAGCTGCAGGAGAGTGAGGAGGAGACAACGTGGACTTGAGGTTTAAATACTGCTGCGAGAAAAAGCACTTACATAACCATGCAGAGGGGCAGGGACTTCAAATGTTTTAGATTGTACTTTGAGTTATTGTCTATCACCAACATCAACTGTAAAAAACTATAACAACAAAGCAAACAAAAAAACAAAAAAAAACATTTGCAACCATGTTAACAGTTCCTGATACTCAAATCTGGTCAACAGATATAGAGGCTGTATGGAGCTGAGGCAGCACAAACAAGCAACAACCTCCACAGATGATGACTATAAATCATTCAAAATACAGTATACAAAAAACCTAAATTCCTTTAACCACCCCACTAATGAACATCACATGTAAACCAAAAAAATGTTATTTATATGATAAAGTGGCCCATGAGGTGAAACATACACAGTTGGTATGATATATATATATATATATATACATAGAGATCTATGTGCATGGGTTAAGTTTATGTTTATGTTATTGTAACACATACAATTAGTAGGTAGTTATATTATAAAAGTTATAACTGAAGAAACTTATAATCCTGCACACCCAGGCCCAGTCAGGTGGGTGTGTGTGAAGATGTTATCATTCCTCTGCCTGCTGACAGAGAGAGAAACCGCCGGTTCGAGCCGATCTGCTACACGGGAATGACAGCGCCCTAAAAATGCCTGAGAGAGAGACGGAAGACTTGAGCCGAGTCGCCACGTTGAGACGAGCAGACCCGAGGATGCCCGAAAGCTCCAGAGCGGACTTCTCCTCTGGCTATGTGAACCACCAGGTGAAACTTTACTTTTCCTGTGATATTGGGGTTGATGCTATAGATTACTAAAAGTAATTTAGCATTAGATCAGGAATAGAATCTCCCTTTAATATAATCATGATAAAGAATCATAACGTGTTTCACTCTGCTTCCCAATAACCTCTCAGCTGCTGAACGGTGCCTTAAGGTGATTTCACTGGTCAATATTAAAGTTTTTTCCACTTTGTGGTTTCCTGTGTTTACACAAGTCAATACAGCTCACCAAGATAATCATTCACTGCGTCATCCGGTATAAAATGGTCCTCATTTCATTTATTAATTGTCCACTGTATTCATTGAATTTATTCATGGTTACATCTATTAATTCATTTGTATGTCTAGTAGCTATAGTTGTGTTAGTAGTTTAATAAAGCTTTCATTTATAAAGAACTTGATTGCTATGTGGTTTGTGCGTATTATGTATTAAGGTCACTGAGTCAAGAACTCTGTAGCAACCTTTAGACTGAGACTGAATTAATGAATTGACTATCTTTTTCCCTTTTTCAAGGGTGGTGCCCCGAGGTGAATTTAACGTTAAATTCTGTTATTTAGTATAAATATTGATTATTTCTGATAGCCAAAGTTGAGTATCATATCTCTACTTCATTTTGTACCAATTGTATTGAGGCCTGTGTTACATAATTTTGGTACTGCCGTAATTAGGTGGTGTTAACGCTACATAACACACACACACATATGTATAGATATATGTAAAATATACATACATATTATGTTACTGTATGTATCATATGACTCTTATGTATACTATAATCTGCTGACTAATCCCACCACTACGTCACTTTCAGCTCATGAACAACACTAGTTGTGGGTACCGTATGTGCACTGCTATTGCCTGTAAGTTTGAGTTTTGAGTTCAATTGCTCTTTTATTTTATTCTTATTTTTATTTTATGTTCTTACAATGTATCTATTTTATCTGAAGTTTCTCTGTTTATCTGTACTTATATCTGTCTTTGTGCTGCTGTAACACCCAAACTTCCCCTCTGGGGGATCAATAAAGAATTATCCTATAAGTACACCTATTCTGAATGATGGGCAGAGAGAAGAGACGACAAGATAAGACAATATGGCATGTTTGATGAAATAAAGATTTTTCCTGCTTATCTAGGTGTGTGAAAGACGGGTCTTAACAAAAATGAAGGCAATTCAGAATAGCCTTGTTTTTATTGTTTTAATGATCTACTGATACCTTTGACATGGGTGACACTTTACATATTAATAATTTGCTGATATGTTGCAAACAGTGCATTTTCTATGATCAAATGCATGGCAATTAGTCAACACAGAGAACACGTCCAGTGCTAATTATAAGTATTGTTGAAGACAAAGTAGTAAAATAAGTCAAATAAGACTGTAAAAATGAACAATCCAACTTATGACACTTACTAGAATCAGAATTCTTAGAAAATCATTTGCTTCAAAGGCACTATATCAGAAAACAATTATCTCTGATGTGTGGTAACTCGCACTCAACCATTGAAATGATTGCCTCTATTATTGGCACACTCCAGCACAATCATCAAAAGCTGCCAGTAATAGTGGCAACCACCGTTCCCAGGTTACTCTTTAGTAAACAAAATATTCTGAATAGCTCCTTTTTGATGAAACGATATAAACTTTGTACAAAATATTGGGACCATCTTCCATTTTACACCAACAGAGCTCTTAGACCCTAAAAAAGGCATGGAGGTTTTTCTGAATCTGTGCACCTCTTTTTCAAGACCAAAGTGGTTTAATGGTTGAGATCATTAAGGGAACATACTGTAGTACATCTGGTTATTGTTCATCAAGTACCAGTAATTCTGAAGGTACTATAGATATATAATTTATATTAAGAATAGAATCATTAAGACATCAGGCCATAAGGTCTTGGGGTTTTACATACTTATATTTTAAATTTAAAATATGTTCTAAATGGCTGCTTTTAGTATCATTTGATGACTTTTCTGTGTGCAAACATAAAAATACATAAAAATACATTCTGTATCTCTATGAGTGATACTGTAACTCTTAGCTTTTAGCTCATTGACAATCAACTGTAATTCCAAGATTCAGGTTTTGATATTTTTTCTACAGTAAGGAAACTAAATAACACAAACATCTCCCATTTACAGTAACACAGAAACATTAATATGGAAGAAAAAAAAAAAAACAACCTCCCTAGAGCCCAGACAGATGATGCTAACTTTCTCTGGAATGAAGTGGATTTTTATGACAACATTCAAAATAGTCACATCGAGCAGAACAGTGTATATCATTGAGCACCACTGGCTGTGGTGCAGAGCAGCTTCAATGACTAATTCTTACTGTACATGCATCAGTATGAGGAACAAGTGGTTACACAATATTTGCCAGTGTGCATACATGCATGTGCGAATGTATGCATGTGGGATTTTTTTATTTTTTAGCTTTTTACAGCTGCCTTCATTCAGGAGTGTTGTTGTCCCAAAGCTTAGTAGCACAATGTAAAGAGAAACCAAGAGTTCAATAGACAGGTGTGTGTACGTGGAAGAAAAGCAAGGTATTAGTGCAGTAACACACACATTAATACCCAAAACCATGCAAGCACACACACACACCCCCATCCCAAGTCACACACTGATTAAAGTGACTTTTAAGTCACAGCACAAAGAGAGCACTTTGTTTTACAAGGCATTAAAACAACATTATCAGACACAAAGCAATGAGGTTATTACTAATAACCTAAGAGATAGGGTGGAAATGAAGGACATTACAACCAGCGCTGAATCACATCCAGACTAGTATAGAAGTTCTCCTGTCTGTCCTGAAGATATTAGTATCTAAATATTATTTCAATTTTTTTTACACTTCCTGAACTGACTTGCTCTACTTTAGCTTTTAACTAGAGCTTTGAGGCCAATAAACTGGACTTCATATTAAGGCAGATATCGGCCTTTGAATAAAATAGTACGACTAATTTGACAGTCATGACCATAGACTGTATACGTATAAAGATGGACGACATGACAGCTCCCCAAAAGTGAAGCCAAAACATCTGGATAACCCCCTGGTGGCTGGCTGCAGTATAGGTCATAAACCCCGCCCCCTCCATGTTAGCGGATGGGACATGGGACAAACTGAAAAATCAAAGTACACGTCAAATAAATCTTTCCCAAAGATGGTTTCTGTCATTTTAGGTAGTTCCTATCACCCTGGTGTTTGTTCAAGTGTTCAATCTTCTGATAAGTTTGGTTTGAATGAGTTATTTGATGCTATAAAAAGGGGGTGTGACGTCATGATTGAGCGAGTGTGCTCGCGATTGGTTCTGGTGGCTGTATGGGCGGGACCTCGATACCTCACTACTGCGCAGACTCTGGCTCTAAATTATGTCGCAAACGCAAGATGGCAGCTCCTGTATCTGGGATATTTTGGCTTCATTTTTGTACAGTGGGAGGAAGTGGAGACGCGTCGTCCATCTTTATATAAAGTCTATGGTCACGACTCTGGCCTTATGATCTGTGACTCATGTTAAACTTCTTTCCAACTGTACAAATACACGCTAAAGTTGGTCAAGTGAAAACCATACGATCACACTGAAGGATGCCCAGTGATGGTGACATGTAACTGGGAACAAGAGGCTAGCCAAATCCACGTGTAACGATTAGGGGTTAAATTCCCCAGTCAAGCTTCAATAGACAGTTTTTTCCATTCCTTTTCAATAGCAGTGATTTGTCAGTCTGAATTACAAGGTTGCTTTCTCATCATAGTTATCATTTATGAAAACTGGTATTTCTATTAGTCAGAAAAATACAGCTTTTAAGAGTGTAACCACGGACTGCAGATAGATACACTCTATTTTAACCTTTTAAAGAGATGTTTCCACTTTTTAAATTGTATTTCATATGTTTGGAGTAGTGGGATTTAATTAAGTTATAATTCAGTTGAATTATTTCAACAAAATGATCCAAATTGATAGTTCAATTACTGAACAAAAGATGCAATTAAACGTTTGGGAGACTGAATAATTAGCTGTGGATTTGTTACAAATAGTGTTTTTCTTCTTGCATTTGGAGTGCATACAGATATGCTTGATGATTTTGCTAATTTCATGTACAGTTGGTTTACAAAGATATCAACCTCTGATTGTTGGAGCTATGCAACATGGGGTTTTTCCCTCTGTGTGTGGGCAATTTACTCTCTTCCACTATGATAACATTGCTAATGACATGCTCACTAGTACTTTCCTTCCATTTCGGCACTGTTGCACTGACCCAGAGCTGGTGGTTAGTTGAAGCAAATAAGTTCTCAAGCTGTAGTTCATGACTTTTTGTTTACATTACTTTTTCATGGCATTTATGAATGCTAAATATGCTAAGTAAATTAGCTTACTATAGCAAGCATTAGACACTTAACCCGACAACCCACTGACCTGAATTTAAAGGAATAGTTCAACATTTTAGGGTTTGTTTCAAATTTAGATGAGAAGAAAGATACCACTCTCGTGTCTGTATGATAAATATGAAGCTTGAGCCAGCAGGTTATTAGCTTAGCTTAGCATAAAGACTGGAAACAGGGGGTGGTGTTTGTTAATTGGTACAAAAAACAAAATGTAAAAAGGACAATTTGTGGTTTTATGGAGAGTTACGGGCTGGAACTATTTCCCTTCGGCCTAGGCTAAGCTAAGCTAAGCTAAGCTAAGTGCCTGCTGGCTGTAGCTTCATATTTAAGAGTGGTGTTGATCTTCTCATGTAACTCTAGGGAGAAAGATAACGATCAAGCACATTTCCCAAAATGTCAAACTATTTCTCACAAGTCATTGTATTGGTCAGGGTAATTATCTGCTGTTCAACGTCATGTGATATTTGGCAACGTTTTTTGTGGGGCTACATCAGCACTACTGACGATGGAAGTGGCATGCTTAACTCTGAGGTTCTATAGTTTTAGCCTGTTTACAACAATGACAAGAATGTAATGTGATCAAAATGTCAGTTGGTTCAAAAATGTGTGGTCAAGTAGCAGCAGTACGGCCTCTAGGTGTCATTAGCAGGGCTTTTTGGACTAGTCTTCTTCCCTATAAAGAAATGGGGAAAAGTTCTACCCGTTTTATCATACAAAACCACGTCCGACAAAACTAAAAGCCCCCTAGCAGAGTGCGCACTGCCACCAAAAACAAGTCTCAAAAGAATGCCAGGTGGATGTTGGGGTTCTAATGTTTAGGAATAAAGAAGCAAAAATCATCTAATGGCAGAAAGTCCAGATCTGGATTATTAATTACATAATCCTTAAAATCCATTTCACTTTGTATGGTATCTTGCTAACAAACAGACTGACAGGGAGGAAATCTGGTCACTCGTGGTCCTGCGCAAACAATGCAACATCCCGTTCTTTCTGCCAATGGCAATAATCAGTGATCTGAATCGTAGCATCGTTCTTTTGATTGATGCTTAAAAGTAATATAACTTTACCCCGTTAAAGTTCACTTTAGATCCACGTTATGAAAAAAAAATCCCAGCAGCTCACAATTTCAGAGACATTTGGAAAGTTGACATTTGTCCACTTCACATACACAACCACAAGGCTTAACATGAGTGCTACAAGCACTGCAGACATACACACATACAACTAAACAAAAAAAATTCTTAGACGCAAAATGAATGAACAAAAAGTAATAAGTACACAGGAAAAAGCAGAGGTGCTGTTTTACAGTGTGTTCACCACAGGTTCTGCACGTCTAGGTAAGGCCAAGTAGAATTAGATGATCATTTTAAGCGTTTTCTTTTTTGTTGGGGGGGTTTACATTATGGCAAGCTAGTGACAAGGGGCACCTGTGCACATCTCGGTCCTTGTGGAAGACTTGTGATCCATCTTGACCCGTTTTGTATTTTCTGGGGTCGCTCAGGTTCACGCCACTTCAGGAGAGGAGTGGTTCATTAGTCGTCAATGTCCTCATACACGTTATCGTCAAAGGGCCGCGCCAACGACGGCTGTATTCTGTGTCGGGAATACTTGAGCTGAAGAAGGTCTCCTACCTCACTGATGACACTCAGCGCCTGTGGAGACATTTGTACAATAAAAAAGCTGTCACCATGAAGGGCAATATGTGGCTGGAGGAAATTCAAAGCTGCACCAAGCAAGGTTTTTATGGAAAAACACACCTGTCTTTGTAAGATTAAATCCTAAAAAATTGGGCTGAAACAGAAAACACCACTAACTTTAATGCTGCAGATGGACCCACTCTTTGCAATTTTTCATCCCTATTACTTGGGTATGAGGTGAAGTCACCAGTAGGTTGGCGGCACAGGAGGTGATGAGTTCATACAGATATGTCATCTAAACAGCAGCAAGTGTTCATTCTGGCTGACACTCTTCATGTGCATGGTTTCTGTGAAATGTAATAAAAACTCTCTAAATTTCAAGCAGTTATATGGTCAACAATACCAATACGACTTGGGGATGACTAAGCGCAATGTTCCACATGTGACAAAGTGTCCTGGCTGGATTTGAACAGAGAACACTGCAGTTACATGTCTTTCTGAAACAATATTGACAACAGTTTTAACTTAAAGCTGCAGCAATTGATATTTTGGCCACTTGGGGGCAGCACAACAAGCTGTGAACACAACACTGAAAGTTGATATGGCGAACGTGTTAGCAAAAAGTTTCCCATTAAGGTGACCTGCAGAGATGGAGCAACGTTATTATTCATTTGGAGTTGTGTTTCTGGGCCACCTCACAAATGCTAGTTCAATATTCACTCTCCTTTTAGCTCTTTAGCTGCTAAATGCTCGACTATGCTCACAGCTAGTCGCTAACTGTTTGGTGCTGAGCAGGTAGTGTACAGTTGGTTTTTTTTGCGGTTAATGAGAGCGGTGAGGCTCAACTAAAACAGTAAAGTTGCGCGCCGGAAAACCAAAACAATAAGCTGAGAAATGATAATCTCCATAGCGCTAAGGGGAACTGCAGAGTCAAGTAATCATTCTCTGTGGGTTTGTTACTTTCAATAAGCAACCCCTTTCACTTCACGCATACTCATTTGATTCATTGATAATATAAAAACATTGACTGGTGCAGCTTTAACCTGGTGTGTCTTTACAGTTTGTTTGTTTCAGTTTGTGGAACTTATAGTAAACTGCATCTATTCATCTCTATTCTTGTCTTTCCATTGACTTGTATGCATTATGCCAGTCCTACTGTTGCCATGCATTGTACTCATTATTAGACCACAGAATAAAGTCAGTGTAGATTAGCGAGATTTAACACTTGCTCACGGCTTCAGGGTTAGCATATTAATGTGGTCAGTGAAATGAAAGGTCTTCAGATGGACAATAATAAAAAGAATTTAGGTTTATCTGTATATGTGTGGGTGTGTTTGAATGAGAAGGCAAAACTGCGAAAGCTCACCAGTAGATAAAAGAGACACACAAATCGACATGACACATCAAAGCATGAGGGGATGATACAGAGAAGAAGGCTAACAAAGAGAGATTTTAACATCATGACAGATAAAAGCACTACAGCACTACAATACTCCCACTCCCTGTCTTCACTTTATTTTTTTGTTTTTGAAGGGCGAGAAGAATACGAAATGATAACAGGCGCCCCGATACGACAGCACATCCTGGAGACACAGTATGCTTCTTAGCCAACAGAACCACGAGGACATCCTAATTAGACAGGAAGCGCAGGAGATGGTTCACCCACTGTGTGAAATGACCTACATTTATGTAAAAATGAGAGAAAGACTGAAGTTTAAGATGGTGACTGGAAAGGGGAAGAGCGGGCAGGTCTGCAGTGAGCTCAGTATAGTAGAGGGAGAGCCCTTGTGGAGAGGAGTGGGCGGCTTTTTGATGAGCTGCCAAGAGAAATCAAAGCTCAACAGTCTGCACTTACGCAGAGCAAGGATGGTTAGAGTGGAGGTCTGAACTCTAAACCACTGGGAATATACTGCAAATACACTGCACATTAACCTGCAGAGTGATCCGGCTGACACTTTACTGTAGTTTTTGCATGGAGTCAACTTTTTCCCCTGATACCCTGTTCATCCCCGAGTGACAGACTCGTCTTTTTAGTGGCCTCTGGATGTCAGACAGAGAAGAAGCAGAAGCAGACATTTGGGGTCACAAGAGATCATGTCCTTCCAATTACACAGTTTTCCCACCCAATAGACTGCTCTTCTTCCTTTTAATGTCATTGTGATCTCTTGGCTTAGTTGCAAACAACTTGAAGGTCATTACACCAACCTGGAACCAGGAGGGCCCTGATTTTAAAGGGGAACTTCGGTATTTTTAAACCTGGGCCATATTTTTACAAATTTTGGGGTCTAGATGACTATTAGTTACCAAAGGTTTCGGAATTGATCCAGTAGATCGCCTGTGCCGACATTCGCGAACGGGCTGCAATGGCTGCAATGCAATCCTTTGGGGCAATTGCACCAGTGAAAAGTCCGTCCACTAAAAGTGCTTGTTTTTGCCACTGACAGGCTCAGACTGCTTTTCGAAGTGTCTGACAACATTATGGAAAGGATCCCTACAGAGACAGACTTTTTGTTAAAGAGTAAGATCCTTTTTGTTTAACCAGAAACAGAAAGTCTCGCTCAAGGAAAAGTCTCGCTCTGAAATCTCGCGAGAGGTTGAGTTGTTGCAGGAAACAACAAACTGTCTTTTCACGGCGCGATTGCCCGCAAGGATTACATTGCAGCCATTGAGGATGCCAGCGAAGGCGATCTACTGGACCAATTCCAAAACCTTTGGTAAGTATCAGTCATTTAGATCCCACAATTTTTAAAAATAGGACGCAGGTTTAAAAGATACCAGAGTTTCCCTTTAAAGAGTATAGTACTAGTACTAGCCCTTACAACTGAGATAAGCCTGCCAATGGTGGAACAACGGCATTTACACCCTTCTCTTCCTTCTGGACTCATCATCATCAATTATCTAGCTAACAAGCTACATGCTTGACAAAAAGTTGATTTGCGCACAAGTCTCGTAATTATTAGTCATAGCTCCCTGGAACTATTTTCAGCAAAAGCACCAGTGAGCTTAGTTCAGTAAGGCTTTGGGACTGACAATCCTGACTAATTCTGACAACCCACAGTGTGTTTTTCACTGAACAATTACGGCTTCAGCCAGACTTTTCTCCTGTGTAGGCAGAGTACAGTGAGATCTGGCTACGCACGACTAGTCAACATCAATACACTTGCAACCACAGGTGCTGCAGTCTAAAAATACTTGAGATAAAAGAAAAACGAAGCAGGTTTTGTGCACTGAATACATGGTGGTGAGTGTGTAAGAGTTGGAGAAGATCAGAGGTTAGCTGCCATGTTTGAGGCGTCCCTCAATGATCAATGTAACAAACACCTGCCAACCAATCAGAAAAGTGTTTTTATTAGCCATGATTTAACAGGTTTTAATAATGTAGAGCAGTATATAAAAGCCTTTTCTGTCTAAAGAAAACCACAAATTGTCCCGTTGATGGGAATTTACTGTAGATCTGGTGAAGAAATAAATGGATAAAAATAAGCAGTAACAGAAAGTTTTCATCTTTTTCATTAAAATGGTAAAAAGTGAGTGCTTGTTTAGTCAGTAAACTATTTCTATGTTTTAATAATGTTCTGAAATCAAGAAGTTTGCCCATAGAGAACAAAAGTTAAAAAGCCATTTTAGGAGACAAATGTAGTTTCTCATCTGTATGTCGCTCAGTAGTGAAAGCAGTCCGTTACCCTGTCGAGCATGTCTTTTGTGTGGGCAGCTGAGATGCAGAAGCGCGCTCGGGACTCGATGATGGGTGTAGCGGGGAAGCCCACGACCACCACCCCGATGTTCCTCTTCAACATCTCCCTGCCAAACGCTCTGGTGGGACCAACATGGAGGAGACACAGCAAAATGACACAAGGACACAACCTGGGTTCCATAAAGACGTTAACACGGCACGTCAGCTCAACGTTGATCTTAAGTGTTACACTGCTCTGATTGGACGAATATAGGTAGTTGATTGAATACATATTTATTATGAATAGAAGCTTTATCAAGAGGTTTTTACCCGTTATGGCAATTGAGCCATCTTCATGATAAATGAACAAAGTCCATCCACTGAGGAAGACTATGAAATGTGGCTGAAAGCCCTGGGAAAAAGCTAGTAAGTGGGCCTTGAGTTAAGATGTTTTGGGAAAATGAATGCTCAATACCTATTATAAAATTGAGCAACAATACATAAGTTGAATGAGAAGTCCTCTATCAGATTTTCCTTATTAGCAGTAGAGTCCTAGATCATCTGGGAAAATGGTGAGTAAACAGTTTTGATCAGATTTTTATTTAATGTCCACCAAAAGCATCTATCAAAATATATTAAATTGGCCTCTGAAGAGATGAAATTACACGTTTAAATTCTAACACTGTATTCAAAATAATCATTTAGACTTTTATCGGCAGACAGTTTTATACTTGTCATATTACAAATATTAAAGTTTCAGACAAAAAAAATGAACCCCCCGATATTGTCATAATCATAAAATATCAATATCTGATATGCAGTCATATCATTCCCCACATTGTATTGATTTAAATGTTATAATATGCTGCTAAAGTCTCCTAACAGCAGCTGGTCAAAGCTCGAGGCTCACCCTATCTTGGCGGGCATGTAGAGCATCATGGGTACGACAGGCGAGTCCTCGTTGCCGTAGATGATGAAGCCCATTTCTCGAAGCCTCTTGCGGAAATAGACTGTGTTCTCCGCCAGCTGTCGCACGCGCTCACAGCCTTGGGATGATGAGAAGAGATTTTGAAAGTTGACAGCAAATGCAATGAAAGTTGACCACACTTCTATCAAATGTTTGCAAAGGATAGATTTTTGATGATGATCTTGTTTATTCACAGTGTGCTGGCCACTATTCACTGGCATACATTTGATCACAAGCTGAGGTGTTATTAAAGTACAGTTTGTGGATTATTTATAGAGCTGTACTGAATGTCCTTCATCGCTATTCAGTACGATTTACTGCTGAAATTAAAAAAAAAAAAAAAACTGGATTGAGATAAAATGTACATGAAGTTTCAGTGTTAAACACAGACTCCTTTCCAAACATGTTTTTTACTTTACCAGATTTGGTCTTTGTGGTTGGGAAAAAAAACTAGAAAAGAAAAATGATTTAGAGCTTTGGAAGGATGAATAAAGAAGGTTGACGAGCAGCTGAAAACAATCACATTCATGAGATGAGTGTGAGAAAACATCTGAGTGTTACAGCACAAGGCACCACGGGGAGATCAAGTTTTTAGTTTCTCTGTAATGTTTTTCTCCCACAGGAGATCCACTAGGTTCTCTGAAAAGCTCGCTTTGCATCCAACACAAGACTATGAACTCTGTTCATTTGCGCACACATTTGGTTCACAACTAGTCACAAAAAAACTATCACATGCCTACATAAGATTTAGCTGGACGAGCCTTGGAATAGTAGAGCCAAATGCAAGGCCCCACCAATTAAATGCCAGGCTATAACTTCACAGCCATGCATTCATAAAGAAGAATAAGCTGAGAAGCATTTACTATGTTTGCAAGTTATCTTAAACAACATTAGAGAAGTGTTATGCTAAGAAGGAGGGGCTTGTCTATGTCACAAATGTTCCGTTAACAAACACCATTAACTAAGGTTAACACAAAAGGTTATGTGTTTAAATTTGGGTTACAGACAGTTAAAGTTAGGCTCAGGAGCATGACTGAGGTTAGGTTGTGCACAGACTGGGCTAAACTTGGGGCAAAAAAAAGGACACTACATTTGTTTATTATATTAAATTTACGACACCATTTATTGTAATAAATATGCGATTAACTCTCAATTAGAAAATCAAAAGTCACGCTAGTATATACTGTCAAATGTAGTCAAAGCAAAAGAATCAAAAATTAAGAAAGGGCTTCCCGCAAGACAAAAAAAACTGGGCTCTGGACCAAGTAAAGAAAAAAATCCTCAAGTTGAAGGGTGATACTATTTACTAGATCTAAAACTGGGGCAGCTTCTACTCTTTGAGGAATAACTGCTGTGACTTTGAGTGCGTCTTAGGTTTCATTAGCGTGCACTGACACCTGGTGGCCACTGATGACAATTACAGCACCTAAGATCAGATTCACACAACACTCAAAGCTAGTCTGATGGCTGTCACTCTTAGTTAATTTTAAATGTTAAGCTATGAAAGTATCCGATGTATGTTATTCATTAAGAGGCTTTGTCGGCATCAGAAGCACCATCCATCTCAAGTGAAAAATGTCTGACTTTGTCATAAGCTGCTCCTCTATCTTTTGATACGTCACAATAAATAAACCTTGCAGTGGTGCTGTTTTGAGCTAGTAGGCTACTTTGAAGCATTTAATGCTATTTAAATAAGCTCAGCACAATAGGTTTGTAGTTTCTTTTTGTGGCTGGGATTTGAAGACTCCAAGTGGTGTCTCATTTTGTTTGTAACAGTTAATATATTAAAGACACAAACACACAAAGAGATGCCCCATCACTTTTTCTGTAATGTATCTGTCACATTTATGAAGACTAGACAACGAACCGACTGTTACAAATGAGCTCCATGATTTGCTGGCCAAATACTGCAGATTTTAAAATCACACACTCCTTTTTGTAACCCACTTTAGGATTAGTGTGCAAATTAGCAAAGACAAAACATATTGACACACACAGAACATTATGTGAAAATGCAGTGGGTAGACTCAGTCAGGGGTGATTTAAAAAGGTGCCCTGTGGAGTTTTTTTTTAATCAAACAAAAGCTGTGTTTACATTCAAGCCGCATTTCCACCCAAAGTACCTGGAACTTTTAGCCCCAGGAACTACTTTTCAGGGAACTAAAAGGTTCCTTCAACCTGTTGTTGTCTGTGTTTCCACCGCAGTCTAAAGACCCACGAAGATTAGTCAAATTAGTCTGCTGATGTATGAAAAAGCGAAGGCTGTTTTTACATGTCATTTTTGCGCGACTATAGAAGAACGACAACGACATATAAAGCGACGGACAGGCATCATTATTTGTGCGACACTGCAACAACAGTAAACATGGCGCCACCAGGTCAGAAAACTCTACAGTGTACCTTTAATATAGCTGCACCACTCACCGATCGTTGTGCCATCCTCTCCCATAATGCACTTCATAGAAGTGATGATTTGCTCCACCACAGGAGGAGACATGGAGGTGGCGTAGACCGCACTGTGGGAATGGGAGCGCAGGTACTCAATAAGCTCCTAAACCCAGCAGATACACAGGAGGTGTGAGTAGATATGCATGAAAGGTTTTGATCACTCTACAGTCTCTATAACCATGGAGAGTTCGGGGCTTGGCATGGTTTACTTTAGATTTACTGCGTGCTTGACTGTGAGAATAAGAGCATGCCCCTTATTCTCTACATTTGCATTAAAACATATTAACAGTTGGTTATAATCATTAAAATGTCAAAAATAAAAACATGGTAAATATACTGTTTTGCACAGATTGTAAGAATATAATAGGCTCTGACATCCAATTGCCTTTTATGCAGTAAAGTTGAGATAAAATGTACTGTAGTCCTTTCACTTATAAAACAAGATTTTAAACTACCATCCATCCATTACTGTTTACAATGCTTGAAAAACATGCAGGTTTTGAAGATGTTATTGTAAGCTACATCCTGTAACTTGATAACACATTCCTAGTGATTCATGCCTTATGCTGGCTTCCTCTAAAAGAAAAAGTCACAGAGAGAATGATGTGAAGGTGGTGGAAGTAGGTGACAAGAAGCCATTAAACATTTTCATTTTAAACTTGGTTAGAGACTCTTTTTTGTTGTTGTTTAGAATCGTCAAACAGTCCTAAGGTGTCACAATCGTTTAGCATTTCATGGAGACACAAAAAGTTATTTATGTCTTGAAGCCAAGGTTCCTGTGAACCTGGCCTTTAGTTTTGATAAGTTGTTGTTATCACAGTGACGTGTCATGGAACAGATATAATATGTCAGGAATGCAGCGTACAGGCCCTGCAAGGCTGTAAATCCACATTGCTGAGATGACAGTTGTCCTTTTTGTTACACTTAAAATTTGTATCCCCTGATCTTGAGATATTGTTTGCAACTAAAGCATTCTCATTAGTAAGATTGCTAGTTAGCCTTGTTTAGTAACCCAGTAAGAACACTGGGATACTGAACTGGAAAACTATCCATGTCTAGTGACTAAAAGAACTTCAGCTCATTCTATGCTGCCACTGGTATCTCTTAGGTGTACATCTTTCTTTATAACTCAGCCTTCAAAAACAAACAAAATGCCAATAAAATAAACCTACATTCCTCCATCCTCACCCTTTTCCCTGCGATGTATCCCCCTGCAGCGCCGAAGCTCTTGGTAAATGTGCCCATCATGACATCTACATCGCAGGGGTCTAGGCCAAAGTAATCGACCACACCTCTCCCTCTTGGCCCTAGGGCCCCTATGCTGTGGGCCTCGTCTAGGTAAAGGTAGGCCCGGTAGCGCTTCTTCAGGGCAATTACTTCTGGCAGGCGCACCGTGCTACCCTCCATGCTGCAGGGAGGAAAAGGCAAAGTGGTTATAGCCATTGTCAAGCAAATGTCCTGATGTGTTTGTCTTCATTTCTTTCCTGACAACCCAGGAAATTTGAGCTCAAGGGAAGGCTATGTGTTCCCCACTCAAGGTCTAAGTTTAAAACTGTTGGGACCCGTCAACTGCTGGATAGACTTTATCTGAATAACAACAGGATGTCTCAAATATTATATTAACATATAAGGGTGTGTTAACTCATAAAAATAACACACAGGAAATACCAGAGCAGCAAAAAAGTGCATGATTTGCTTACATCTTGTAGCTGCATATTACTATATAGTGTGCAGCACCCAGTCTGGCAGAATACAGTAGCCCATCAAAGTTGCTCACTGCATTTTAACCAGTAAGAGCTAACCAAGCACTGAATCAGCTCTGTCAACCAGCAATCCAGTCCCCAGGAGGGTTGATACTGCTGAACCTAATGGAACCACATGAACCATCAGTAAGTGCTGCTTCTTGGAAGCATGTTTTCTTTTTGCATGCATTTGTGTAAGACTCCTACTGACATATGCGTTGCCCGATTTTTAAGCGAATACAGAGAACTAAATAATCAGATTGAATTTGAGTGTTTTGCTCAGTATTAGAACTTTAAGCCAAAATCAGTTGACCGGTGCACAAAATGAAACTACTACTTGTGCAATCAAGTTAGGCAGTGTTCATGTTGAAACTAGGAAGGAAATCATGGGGATTTTAAAATGGTTAACTCTATTGTTTACTGCTTTTGTCCACTGACACTTGGTTATCTGTAAATGCTATAAACTCTGATGTCCCTGCCCCTGCCTGAGCTCACTCTCAGCACTCATAACACCCATTTTGTACACTTTACCATTTCAATAACCTCGAAACATACAAAGCTCAGAAGGTCAGAAACCAATCAAAAGAATAAAGAGATACTGTACAACAAAATTTAAAATGCCTTACAGTGTAATAAAAACATCTATCTCATGAAGAAAATGGATAAGCTACCTGTAAATGCCCTCTACCACTATGAGGATCTTCTTCCATGGTCTGTGAGTCCTGGGCTGACCGTGAACTATGGCTTCCCTCAGCAGTTTCTCAAGGCTCTGCATGTCTGACAGGAAAAATCAAGAGCGTGTTACATTCAAAATAAAGTTGGTGGCAGAAAACCACTCGCAGCTGGAAATTCATTAGAAAAAAGCGAGACACTGGCCTACATAGTTTCAGTACACCCCCAAACAAAGTGTGGATAAACATAATATTGCACGGAGTCAGATTGTTCAATAAAGTTGCTCTTGTTCTTAGCACATTAGCCGTAGTACAACTTTTCAGTGACCCCGTATTTTAGCAAAAAATGACAACCAGTCACTTGTTTTTTTCCACCATTACCTCAAAGTTAAAGTTAAGTACTTGCGATTTAACTTTAAGTTTTTGGCTGTAGCTGACAAGATAAGCTACATTTAACAAGTTAGTGAACTGACTTAGCAGTAGAAATAGACAAGCAACAGGTTCTTTGGCCAGTAAGCTAGTAGCTAATGGCTGGACGTGAAAAGGTTGGTTGCTAACCATTAGATGCTAATTACACAGACAAAAGTAATTAGCATTAAGTAGAAATCTTCTGAGGTCAGCATTATCATTATTGTTTTATACTAGCTGACCCAGATGGATAATCCACTTAATATGATGTGAATTAATCCAACCAGATTGTCTGTTAAAAATGCTAACAAACAATGCACTGTGGGTGTAGCTGCATAGCCAGCTGTGGCTAGTTTGCCTAATGGCCATTTAACAACTATTGGCTAATCATTTCTTTTACAATTAATAACACACACAAATTATTACACATTATAATTCATGTATCTCATGTTCTATAAGAGCAAGTGCTATTTTATGAACCACCCTAAATATCACCTATACTCAATATACTTGTTTTAGTATGTGAGCCACCATTAGCAGCTAGCTAGCTCTTCTCCCCTGCATTTGACATGAGTCAAAATTGTGTTAGAGAAAGAAGATACAGTATACTGAATGCCAATATGACTTTTCAACAGCAGACATTTTGACCTATATTAGCACAGGTGTTACTAATAACATTAACAAAGGCTATTCTTCTGTTCTATTCAAGTGTCTCAGTAAGCTGTGACAGTGAGTCAGCATGAACAATACCAGGAGCCTGAAACTGAAGAAGCTATATGGAATTCAGCCATCATTAACTGTATTATTTGCACCTGTGCTTATCCTACTATGACAAGTTAAAATGTCTTCCATGAAAAAGGTCTATTACCTCAAAAAAGAAAAAAGGAAAAACCATACGATATCTTATTGTTTTTTATCTTAAGGAACGACACTTTAAGTACCAAACCGAGACATAGAAGGCAGAGCTAACTCCCCAAAAGTGTGTGTGTGTGTGTGTATTGTGATGCATGTCTTTCACTGTATGAAAGTGATGACATCAAATTGCCACACAGCGGTGACATGCAGCATATGGAAGGATAAGTAAGAAAAACATTATCGCTACAGTACATCAATGATACACTATGGGACAATAAAAGTAATAAAAGCTATAGAGACTTCTAGAGAAAGAAGCAATGTATAAAGATAAGGGCAAACCACAAAAACTGGGGGACTGACAAACAGAAATGGACACAAGGATGCAGGAAAGAAAAATAAATTGACCCATAAATGCAGGTAGGAGACATACTTATAGGAAGAGCCATTTGTGATCACAGACTCACTGTTGTGTTTGAAGACTCTGATGGTGGCCCCGGAGAGTCTGGCTCCCAGGACCAGAGAGGCATGGTTCAGTTCATCACTCAGAATCAGACAGCCCTGCAGGACACCGGACCAACTTTAATATGTATAAATGATTCATACATCGGATTGTTTTTATCCATCTGAAGTAGCAGACAGTGTTACACATATAGACCTACTTAAAAATCTGTTAAGTTCATGTTTATATGTAATGATAAGTGCTGAGATAATTACACTGAGAATGCTGCTTTACTGATGCATTGTTTGCCATTTGAAGGAGGCCACTGAGCGACTACCCTCATGCTGAAAATGTATCTAAATCTTATTGGTAAATATTGTACTTTTTACTCCACTACATTTGTCTGAAAGCTTTAGTTACTTTTCAGATTACAATTTTTCATACCCTTCCTGTCCAGTGAAAACCACGTATCTCCAACTTCTGTGATTTTTAATTTGAACTCTTGTGATAAACTGAAGGATTACATGTTCCTTTATGGGCTGAGAATATTCTCCTACTTGTTAAGCTAAATAAACTATATTAAAAAAAACAACAACCTTGGATTAGCTGGAAAATGCATCATCACAAAGCTGAGCTCATGAAAACTTGACTTTTTGGAGATACATGGTTCTCACAGGACAGCAACAAACATATGATGATCTTATAGAATATGATGCATTGCTGTAGATGAAACTACCCAACAGCATGTAAAGCAGTTAAAATGAGCTCAACCTTAAACATCTACAGGAGTAAAATGCAACATACACATTAATGCAGCAGTAATATTAATCCAGAAACATCAGATATAAGAGTAAAACACTGACAGGGAGCATTTTACTGCACTAAGTACATTTTACTAATAACACTTACAGTATACTTTTACTTAAGTAAGCTTTTGACTGCAGGACTGTTATGCTTCTTTCACCACATCATTTTGAAAGAACAAAATAATTTAAAGCCGCAGTCTCACAGGCTCCACTGTTGGTTCTCTCTCACCAGTGGAAACAGACTGTGTAGTGAAGTATCTACATGCAAAACAACATCAGCAGCGGCGTGACAAAACAGACTGGTCTGGACTTTTGTTATTTTTCACTCTTGACACACAGTCGAGCCACCAGTTGCCTATGCCAACAGGAAGTGTTTCCTCCTGATATGAGGCCAGAGGGTGGTTTCTGTGTATTTGGTGCTACTGGTAACATGTGATAGTGTGATGTTATGCGACAGTTTTGTTAAAGCTAAATGTACTCTACACTCTGCAAACAGAAGTGCTTGGTAGAAAACTTATTTCATCAATGGCAAATATACATAATACAAACTTAACACTCACATAATATAGAGAGAGAGAGTGACAGAGAGACAGAAGAAAGACACAGAGAGAGGACAAAGAGGAGAGAAAGTGCTGTAACAACACAAAGGAAACAAAGAGCAAGCCAAAGGGTGGAAATAAGAAATGGAGGGAAAAGTGTGTTGTGAGAATAAATCACAGCTCTACCAAGGAAACATCACCTGTGGTCTTACCTTGCCAACCAGTGCTGGTATGTTCATAGAGTTGGTTGCAAACCCCATCCCAAACGCCATGGCGGACTCCACGCCCAGGAACTTGGCCACCAGTTTCTCCATCTCTTCATGTCTGTCCAGGTTACCTGAGATGCAGACAAACAGGAGAGCACCATAAACACACACCAATCAGAACCTCAAAGATTTATTCCAACAGAGATTGCTCGGTAAAAGTTAAAAATACGCTTATTTGCTTTCTTGCTGACAATTTCATGAGAAGAACTCTCATATGTGTCCATTCAATATTAAGCTACAGCCAGGAGATGGTTAGCTTAGCTTAGCTTAGCATAAACACTGGAAGCAGGGGGAAACAGCTAGCCTGGCTCTGTCCAAAGTTCAAAAATGCCAACCAACACTTGTTAAGCTCACGAATTAACATGTTGTATCTTGTTTGTTTAATCCGTAAAGTGAAGTGTGAAAACAGAAAACAAAGTGTGGTGAGGTATGTGCTAGACTATTTCTTTGATGTGTGCAGTGACTTCCTGGAGTCTTGTCACTGTGAGGTTGCCAGGACTTGTTGTTTTTACACGAGATACAATGTGTTAAATAGTGATCTTAAGCTGTGCAAGTTGGCAGACTTTTTACAGATAGCCAGGCTAGCTGTTTCCCCCTGCTTCCAGTGCTTATGCTAAGCTAAGCTAAGCAGCTGCTGGCTATAACTTAATATTTAGGACAGACATGAGAGTGGTATCGATCTTCTCACCTAACCCTTCTCATCTAACATTTCCCAAAATGTTGAACTATTCCTTACTTTTAGCTGCAGAGGTTACTGCTTCCAGTTAATGCCAGACAACTGTAATCTTTCAAAGCACCTAAATCATCATGCTACACACACATGGAGTCAATCTGTCTGTCAGTGCTATATTATGTGTCATCTACTGTGCAGTATATGCATGCATCAACTTATTAGATTTACCACTGACATCTCTAATGGGGCACACACTACTGCACTCTTTATCAAAATGTGGGCTGGCCTTCTCCCTGTGTAAGGAGAGAAGAGTCATTGGTTCTACTCTATCAGTAAAAATCTGCTAACCATGTGACCTGTTGACTTCCTCCAGGCTGATCTGGATCTTATCAGACTTGCTCTGCAGACTGACTTAAGCCACAGATATCTAAAGTCAAAACAGACCCATGAACACACTGCTTTCAGATCTTCTCCATTGTCCTGGAAGTGATTACAACTGAACTGAAAGTTCTATACTACACTAAAGTTCTTACCTCTTCTAGCGTCTGAGAACTGAGTTAGAGCATAATGAATCTGTGAATGATGTTTTTAAATGTATATTTTGGCTATGTTTTAATTACCATCATTGTATTGCGATTCATCTTTTTAAATTTGACTATTTTCATTGTTTTAGCCTCCATTTTGTTTTAAATTTGTTCATCTTTACTTGAAAAAAGGGCTATGGTTCCCTCAATAAAAGGTTAAAGGAGTTCATCATTTTGAGAAATACACATACTTACTTTCTTGCAGAGAGTTAGAGAAGAAGATCGATACCACTCTCATGTCTGTATGCTAAATATATAGTTGGAGCCAGCAGCTGGTTAGCTTAGCTTAGCTTAGCATAAAGACTGGAAACGGGGAATCAGCTAGCCTGGCTCTGTCAGAATCCACCTACGAACCTTCTTTACAGTTCACTAATTACAGAAAACGAGTTGCAGTTATTGTGGATTTCGTCACCTTTGGACAGAGCCAAGCTAGGCTAGTTTCCTCTTTTTTCTAGTCTGTACGCTTCCTAAGCTAACTGGCTGCAGCCTGTAGCTTCATATCTAACGTACAGATATGAGAGTGGCATCGATCTTCTCAATTGTCAGCAAGAAAGCTGATAAGAACATTTCCCAAAATGTCAAGATATTCTTCTAAGCATTAGCTCAAATTCTCCAGACACACTTTCTGAAAGCTTTAGAAATCTATTGTGTTTGTTTCCACTGCACCACTAAACAAACTGGTCTATGATGCTCTGTTTACAGTGGTGAATTCATCCCTGCACATTCCTGCTGTTAAGCTCCAGTGATAGCAAAGGTAGCGGGTGTGTCTGTGTTTTGGCATGTGTTTGTTGTACCAATCTCCTGTCTGGTGCTTGCAACGCCGACGCCGTACTTCATGCTGACCTCGGCTGCGGAGTCAGCACATGGACCTGTGTTCTCAGCGAAGCCGAGGTAATTATAGGAGCCCAAGTTAATCACATCGTGCACTACCCGACCTGTGTACCTGGAAGGGAGGGAGAAGAAGATAATCAGACAGAGGAAGCAATCAATGAGAGGAAGCTAATATTTTTACAAGCTTATTGGTACGGTTAATAGTAGTGACTGGTACAGCTAATTAAAAACTAGATTGAAGTGGAGTGAAAGGCCAGACAGAAGGAAAGTCCTCTTTGTTTTTTTTATCTTTCCGATCTCAAGTGGTATCTGCCATATTGTTTGATGCAGCTGTCACCCCCCCACCCCCACAATTCTCTCACTGGCACTCCATTTTCTCACTATTTCTTTGACGTGTGCAGTGACTTCCTGGAGTCTTGTCATCACTGTTAGGTTGCCAGGACTTGTTTTTACACAAGATACAAGGTGTTAAATAGTGATCTTACAGTTTCTTACACACTAAAATTAAAAAATTAAAATTAAATAAAAATGTAAAAAATAAAATTAAAATTAAAATTACAATTAACACAGTTAGTGAAACCTGACACTCAAGGGGCAAAACCTCAGCCCAGATCTGCACAACTATAAGCACATTCTCAACCTCACACTTTTTGCAAAACACTAAACATACTTCTCTGCATTAGACACAGAAATCTAACATGATGCCACTTGTTTGCCATTTCAAGGCACTGCCTTTCAAAATACCACACCTATAACCAATTGATCAAACACGGCTGTCAGGTGTACAGACACTTAGGTGCTTAATTGTAAACTCACCAATCAGGAGTAAGCACTATAAAAAGACTACATGTTAGTGTACCTGTCTTCAACAAAAATGGAAGGCAACGTTGCAGTAAGAGGAAGAGGCAGAGGGATACATTGTCATCTGGGACAATCTTTCCACTGATCTGCAACCAGTCCAAAACTGGTTTCATTAGCTTCTGCAATTTTGAAAAAATTCCTTAACCCCACTGAGGAGATTTTTTCAGCATGGTGGTGGAATTTTTTTTTACGTAATTTTTTTTTTTGTCTCTATACTGTATCCTACTTAGAATATGTTCTGTAACCTTGGTTTTAGAGCCACAGCAACCCCTGGCCAGGTGTTACTTTACATAATGATGATTTAAATGAGTTTTACACAGTGAGGTATACACATTTTAAATTTGGAAACTGAGGTAATGGAATCACTATTGGGTTAGAAAAAGTTGGATTGGTGCATGCCTAAATTACTCAATAATGGAAATTAGAGTTGAAATGATGAGTCCTCTAAGTAATGTGGCACACAAAAATGAAAAAAAAAAATCTGATTCCAGATTTACAAATGCAAATATTTGCTGGTTTTCTTGACAGTAAACTGAATATTTTTGGGTGCTGGCCAGACAAAACAAGACTTTTGCGGACATCAACCTGGGCTCTGGGATGGGCTTTTTAAAGACCAATAATTAAATAGATTAAAATAATAGTCAGAATAATCAATAATGAAAATAATTGTTAG
>VMKM01003895.1:0-26475 GCA_008360985.2 Macquaria ambigua | reverse complement strand
AAATACAAAAAGAAATTATTCATCCAGATCAGTTTTTTTTTACCTTTTTACAAGGTAGATCTATCAGAGACAATATCAGACAAATAATCAAAATAATTGAACATTAGGACTTTTCCCTGATTTTGAGAAAGCATTTAATAAAGTACGTTTGGATTTCATTTATAAATGTTAAGAATACTTTCACTGCGGAGATTCATTAATTAGATGGATAAAAGTAATGTATAGTAACCCAAAGTGTAAAATAATAAACAATTGCTTTTTAAAACAAGGATGTCCTCTCTCTGTCTATTTATTACAGCTTTTAATTTTTGCTTAAAATATAATAAAATAGAAGGTTTGAGAATAAGTAGTTTAGAATAAAAAATGCCAATGTATGCAAACAATGTAAATTTTCAAATTCAACCGAATGTTGCTTCTCTTACTGCATTAGTTGAAGAACTAAATAACTTTACATAACAGTTATCTCCGGACTGAAACCTAACTATGATAAATGTACTTTGTTATGAATTAGATCTCTGAAGGGCACAAATTCTGAGCTCTGTTGTAATCTGCCAATAAAATGGTCAGATAGATTTCTTAGGTATACATATCCCTAGAAACATGGAACACATTACAAAAGAAAACTTTGATAGAAAGCTAAAAATAATTGACAGAAAATTAAAAGTTTGGAGAATGACTCCTTTAACTTTATATGGGAAAATAACAGTGATAAATCCTTTAGTAATACCTCAGTTTATCACTCTCATGTCATTACCTTCCCCAGGAGAAGAGTTGTTTACAAAATATGAACAAAATGTATTCCACTTTTTATGGGGTGGTAAGACAAGAATAAAAGAGGGTGCCTATGTAATGATTACAAACATGGTCGTCTCAAATTGTTAAACGTTAAGGCACTCAACCTTGCACTGAAAGCATCCCTTATACCTTAACTATATCTGCATTTATTTTAAACCTGCACTGGTTCTCAGCAAAGTTAATGAAGTCTGTTCATCCCTTGTTCCATAAAGAACTCCCACCCTTACCTTCAGTTAACTGTTTTCATTTTAATATGTTAAAGAGAAAGTAATATCCATACTTATCAGGTTTTTTGGAGGATGCCATCGTCAGCTGGTTTTAATACCACTATCATCAACGAGAATCCTGTTATGAAATCCAAAGCCAAGTGTTGTGGTACAATAGAAATATATTAATTAAGGATCAGACCTTGTTTATTGAACCAATGTTTGAAAAAGGAATATTATTTATAAATGATCTCTTGAACAGTGGCAGTGAAATCATGTCTTATAATGGTCTTAGTTTTGGAAAAAGAAATGATCATTATGTAAACATTATGAAGCTGAAGCTGTGGCTCGTAGTGGCCTGACTCCATACTAAGACACTTCATGTTGTTTTTTCCCTTTAATTTGTCACCCATCTGTGTGTGTGTGTGTGTGTGTGTGTGTGTGTGTGTATATATATATATATATACATACATACATACTGTATATATATATATATATATATCTAAATTCAGAATGCATTCATTTTACAATACAGCCCAATTTTTTTATGACAGGTTGTTCATCTGCTTTGTAGACCCCTTTCATGGCAGGCATTTTGACTTGTCAAAGCAGCACAGGTGTAATTAATAAATTAAAGCTGCAGCAGGCAATATTATTTCATTATAATTTTGGTTGAAATAAATCATTTTGACCATTGTCACTAACAATATTTAATTGAAGGGTTCCTTTAAAAAAATGTGTGTCTGTGAGCGCCTGTCCCTTTGTATTTAGTTTATTTTTTTAAATTTGGCCTGGTCTGAAGCAAACAACCAATCAGGGTTAGCTAGCACGTAATTAGCCAATCACAGTGACTCTGTACAAACAGTTGGTGAAATTGACGTGAGGCGATCAGCTAGCGAGACGACAAGAGAGAAGAAGGTGTTACAGAGTGGAGCTTCTTCCCTCACAAAGGATCAGTTTCTTACCTCTGAGTCAGACATAACTAGCCGAGTAGAACAGATGTTAGTTTGCTAGTTAGTTACAACGGCTGACAACCTTGACGTTCCGCTTCAAACCCAGATGGGAGGGGCTTAGCTGAGTGATACAAGGCAGGAGAGAAAGAGGCGGAAAGTTTTGAATTGTGTCTGTTCAAATTGCCTACTTCAGCTTTAATGATGGCTACATTCCATTTAGGTGAGCCAGCTGCAGGGCTCTGGTATTGTGCATGCTCACTCAATGTCACTTAATGGAATGGTCAAAATGTCTGCAGTGAAAAGGGTCTATGGCTGTCTAAATGAAGTTTTTCCACACTTCTTCATTGCTTACAATAATGTATTTTGCTCTTGGCATGTGTTTTGCTTGTATATATATTTGCATGATGCTTCTGCAAGTGTCATATCAAGTTTGTGGCGCTGTCGTGGACCAAGCAGTCAAGGCACAAAGAAACACAGGTTTAAAGTTAAAAAAATGTGGTTTGTTTTCCAAAAAAAAAAAAGACTCAAACAAATAACTGAAAGCAACTGAATTAAGAGTTATATGGCCCTTATAAGAGGTCAACAAAACATAACTCTACTGAAAAATAAAGCTAACAAAACAAGATGTCAACTCAACTAATAGACCTGCCAGAATGAGACCTGAGGGAAACCTATATACCTATATACTGGCCTTCAATTGTGTGGCTGTGGTCACGGCCATCACAGGTGCTGAAGCTCTCAACTGATTTCAATTCAATTCAGTTTTATTTATATAGCGCCATATCATAACAAAGTTATCTCAGGGCACTTTTTCTAGTAGAGCAAGTCTAGACCGACTCTTTATATTTACAGAGACCCAACAGTTCCCACCATGAGCAAGCACTAGGCGACAGTGGCAAGGAAAAACTCCCTTTAACAGGTAGAAACCTCGAGCAGAACCAGAACCAGGCTCTAGGTGGGCGGTCATCTGCCTCGACCGGTTGGGTTGAAGGGGGAGGGGGGCGAGCGGGAGGGAGAGAGCAGGAGGAAAGAGAACATACAGCAGCACAATACAGTTCCACATAGGGATGTAACGCAATAGTTGTGGTAATGATATGGATGTTAACACCAACAGAAATAATACTGAGAGCAACATTATAACAGCAATACTAATAATAAGAGCAACAGCAACAGCAGCAGCGGGTGCAGAGCAGGAGCACGGGGGCAGCAGGTGGCTGCAACCACAGATCCAGACTCCACAGCTCCGGAGGCAGAAACACCTGCAGAAAGCAACAGAAGGAGAGAGAAAGGGGAGAGAAAGCACACAACTACGGGAAGAAGTTGAATTAATAACAAGCATTGATGGGATATGAGGGCGTACAGATGGAGAGGAAGGGGAGGAGAGAGGAGAGAGGACACCTGGGGAAGTCCCCCAGCAGTCTAGGCCTATAGCAGCATAACTAAGGGGTGGCTCAGGGGTCACCTGAGTCAGCCCTACTATAAGCTTTATCAAAGAGGAAAGTCTTAAGCCTACTCTTAAATGTGAGGAGGGTGTCTGCCTCCCATACACAAACTGGGAGCTGGTTCCACAGGAGAGGAGCTTGATAGCTGAAGGCTCTGGCTCCCATTCTACTTTTAGAGACTCTAGGAACCACAAGGAACCCTGCATTCTGGGAGCGCAGTGCTCTAGTGGGGCAATAGGGTACTATGAGCTCTTTAAGATATGATGGTGCCTGACCATTTAGGGCTTTGAAGGTGAGGAGAAGGATTTTAAATTCTATTCTGGATTTTACAGGGAGCCAGTGTAGAGAAGCTAATATTGGAGAAATATGATCTCTTTTCCTGGTTCCTGTCAGTAAACGTGCCGCAGCATTCTGGATCAGCTGGAGAGTCTTAAGGGACTTATTGGGGCAGCCTGATAATAGAGAGTTGCAATAATCCAGCCTAGATGTAACAAATGCATGGACTAGTTTTTCTGCATCTGTTTGAGACAGGATGTGCCTGATTTTTACAATATTACGTAAGTGAAAAAAGGCAGTCCTTGAAGTTTGTTTTATGTGGCAGTTAAAGGACATATCCTGATCGAAGATAACTCCAAGATTCCTTACGGTGTCGCTGGAGGCCAGGGCAATGCCATCTAGAGAAACTATATCTTTAGATAATGTGTTTCGAAGGTGTTCGGGGCCAAGTACAATAACTTCGGTTTAACATCAGAAAATTGCAGGTCATCCAGGTATTTATGTCCTTCAGGCATGCTTGAAGTTTAGCTAATTGATTAGTTTCATCTGGCTTGATCGATAAATATAATTGGGTATCATCTGCATAACAATGAAAATGTATGGAGTGCTTCCTAATAATATTGCCCAAAGGAAGCATATACAAGGTAAACAGAATTGGTCCAAGCACAGAACCTTGTGGAACTCCGTGACTAACTTTGGCGTGCATAGAGGATTCATCATTAACATGTACAAACTGATATCGATCTGTTAAATAGGATTTAAACCAGCTTAGTGCGGTGCCTTTAATGCCAATTAAATGTTCTAGTCTCTGTAATAGAATGTGATGGTCAATGGTATCAGATGCGGCACTAAGATCTAGTAAGACAAGTACAGAGACAAGTCCTTTGTCGGATGCAATTAGAAGGTCATTTGTAACTTTCACTAGTGCTGTCTGTGCTATGATGCACTCTAAATCCTGACTGAAAATCCTCAAACAGCTTGTTGTTGTGTAGAAAGTCACACAACTGATTGGCGACTGCTTTCTCAAGGATCTTAGAGAGAAAAGGAGGGTTAGATATAGGTCTATAATTTGACAAAACCCCTGGATCAAGAGTGGGCTTTTAAAGAAGAGGTTTAATTACAGCTACTTTAAAGGACTGTGGCACATAGCCTTTTAATAAGGACAGATTGATCATATCTAGTAAAGAAGTGCTAACTAAGGGTAAAATTTCTTTAAGCAGCCTAGTTGGGACGGGGTCTAAGAGACACGTTGATGGCTTAGATGAGGAAATCATGGAAGTTAGTTGATTAAGGTTGATGGGAGAAAAGCAGTCTAAATGTACATCAGGTTATACAGTTGTTTCTAAGGTTCCTGTGTTTGAAGATAAGTCAGTACCAGCTGAGGGCAGGAGGTGCTGAATTTTGTCTCTAATAGTTAGAATTATATCATTAGAAGAAGAAGCTCATGAAGTTGTTACTACTGAGATCTATAGGAATATATGGCTCAACAGAGCTGTGACTCTCTGTCAGCCTGGCTACAGTGCTGAACAGAAACCTGGGGTTGTTCTTATTTTCATCTATTAATGATGAGTAGTAGGCTGCTCTGGCATTACGGAGGGCCTTCCTATAAATTTTAAGACTATCTTGCCAGGCTAAACGTGATTCTTCCAGATTGGTGGAGCGCCATTTCCTTTCAAGTTTTCGCGATGTTTGCTTTAATTTGCGGGTTTGCGGGTTTGCAGGTTATACCATGGAGCTAACCTCCTCTGTTTTATTATCTTCTTTTTTAGAGGGGCGATAGAGTCGAGTGTTATTCGTAGTGAGCCTACAGCACTATCAACAAGATGATCAATTTGGGAGGGACCAAAGTTAGCATAGGAGTCTGTTACATTGAGACATGGAACTGAATTAAATGCCGATGGTATCACTTCCTTAAATTTAGCAACAGCACCATCAGATAGACATCTAGTGTAGGAATGTTTGCCTAATGGCGTGTAGTCCAGTAATAGGAATTCAAAAGTTATTAAATAATGGTCTGATAAAAAAGGATTCTGTGGAAAGACTGTTAGATGTGCAAAGTCCACACTAAACGCTATGTTGAAACTAGTTAGTTTGATACTAAAACTGTTGATGTTTGGTTGCACCGCGGAGACGTCAGGTTCATCTTAGCTCCTCTGGCGTAAAGTCCACACTAACCAAAATACTGTCGCAGAAAATGACGTTTTCACCTCCTGTGGCCAATAACATCACCGTGTTGTCTCTCGTGCCAATTACAGCGAAGAAGCTAACGGCTAAAAATAGCTAACATTAATCACCAAACAACAAAAAGGTACGTAAACTAGGACAAAGCATTATGACTAGGTGATAAATACAACCTTAATCTACGGCTAGTACAAAATAACAAGAGTGACATCAAGTGGTGAAACTGTCAACTACAACACAGGGTAATATAATGCTACCCTATTATTGGGCAGATTTAATTGTAACGTTATAACAAACATAAAGATCCAACTGCAATTTTATGGAGGACTTCACACCTTCTAAGGGCTCGGTGTAAGATTTAAGTTGTAACTTCTGCCTACATTGGAACTATTTCAGGCGGTGCAACTCCAACCTAAGTTAGAAATTACGTTCAAACTAGGCTACGTTTGAACTTACGCATAGCTGGAGCTCGGTACACTATAACAAATAGAATTGGCTGTAGTGTTTTCCAGGTTGGGTGTGAAAGATTAAGAACAAGAATTTCGAACGAGTTATAATTTAGTTTAGGTTTAGGTTTGATTAATAGGCTTGAGTCGAAGATGGCTGCAACTCCACCTCCTCGGCCTGAGCCTCGAGGAATGTGAGTATTAATGTGACTGGGGGGGAGTGGATTCATTTAGGCTAACATATTCATCCTGACACAGCCAGGTTTCAGTAAGACAGAATAAATCAATATTATGATCTGATATTAGATCGTTCACTAGAACAGCTTTAGATGAGAGAGATCTAATGTTCAAGAGTCCACATTTAATTCTTCTATTTTGTTGTACTGTTGCAGTGGTGGTTTTAGTTTTTATTAGGTTTTTATGTGTAACTCCTCGTCTGTTTACTTTTGATTTAAATAATTTAAGTGGTCGGGGGGCAGACACCAGGTGTTCGGGTGTCTGCAGGTGATCTGCAGGTGTTCAGTATCTGCAGGTGTTGGGTATAAAAACTGATGAATGAATGTTGGCGAGCAGCAGAAGATATGAAATGCTGATTCAGTCTGACTCATTAAAACTGAAACAATCGACTGTTTTGTTTATAGTTTGATTTTCACAAAAATCCATGTTTATCATTTTCAGTACAAACAGAAGAAACTGCAGCTGCTTTATGTTTCAGGTGAGCGAGCAGTTAGAGAGATGGTGTCGTCGTGGTAACAAAACCTGCCCGACTTTATCTTTTAAACAGGAAAACATCACGACTTATCAGCAGCTTCACTCACGTGTGTTGTTGTTGTTCGACGGACAGAAATTCATGTGACACACGGGAAACAGGAAGCTGTGCCTGCAGCGCCCCTTGCAGGGCCGGAGGAGCCAAAGAGCAGAACATGTGTCTGTGTTTGGTTATATAGAAAATCATTTATATTTCAGATTGTAGCAACATGTCACTAATGTACATTTACTAATAAAAACTTATTTTTGTCTCACTGTCGCTGGTTTTTGTATTCTGACTTTATTTATTCCTTCATGTTGAATCTGAATTCATCACTGTGTTCTTGTGTGTCACTGGGTGGCGCTGTTGGCTTTTTGTTTGTTTACTCAGCCTGTTTCTTTCTTTCTTTGTTGTCCGAAAAGATAAAACTCTTTCACACTGGAGATACTTTTAATGTGAAACTTCATCATATTTAACTGTTAATAGTTCCTGTTTAAAGCCGATGCTTTAATACTTTTATCTTCTCCTGCAGTAACTTCTGAATTCAGGACTTTTACTTCCTTAACAGTTTATTTATTTTCATATTTTAAGTCAAAGATTTCAGGGCTTCATGACTTTAAAGAAGTAAAGTACCATAAAGACAATAAACTGACCTGATGAGCACAGATAAACTGTTACAGACATATCTTATTTGTTTTTATAATTGAACACATTTATATAAAGTTTGGGACCTGAATGAAGCTGCGATGTGTTCCTCTGAGCAGCAGATGGCGCTCTGACTTCACTCGAGTTTTACTTCAACAACAACAAAACATTTGTTTTATTTCTCATTTAATTCTTTAATTATTTCTTATTTATATGTGTTTTTTATTTCATGAGAACACCATGTGAATAGAGATGCTGTTTTCAGTGAATCAACACGATGAACTTCAGCTGCAGCTCATGTAGGATGAGGTTTTATTCCAGAAGACAGAAGAAAAAAAGTTTTCCCAAACTTTTTCACCTCATGATGCTTTAAAATGAATCAAACATCTGCTTCACCTGTTGGATCTGTAAACAGCGTGAGAGCGACGCTGCAGTTTGTCGTCTGCAGTGGTGGAAAGTTACTAAGTACATTTACTCAAGCACGATTTTAAAATACCATTTTATGCTTCTACTCTACTACGTTTCAGAGCAGTTAAGTGTCACTAGAGGAACCAGCATCATGTTGATTTTAACACCACAGAAGGTAAATCCACCCAGTGCTTCTGTTTGTGATTCATTTATGAAACTTTAAAGAGTAATTCAGTGTTTTTATTGAGTAATTCTGTTCTGCACAAATCTGGATCCGTCGCTCTGTCTGTGTTTCCTCTGCTTCAGAGTTTCAGAGCGACGTCCTGCAGCGAGCAGCAGCTGTGGTGGATTATCTGCTGCTGTCACTCATCTGTACATAAACACATCAGGACGGACAGAAGCCGCAGATCTGCAGCTGAAACGTGTTCTGCATTAACTGAAAGTATCAAACTGCTGCAGGACGAGACGCAGGGGAAATAAAACCAACATCCAACTCTGCAGATAGTTTCAGGGAGACTCGAGACAGGAAATCAAAGAGTCGGGTCATTCTAATAAAATAAAAACAAGGTGATTTAATAAAGTCAAAGATTAAAAAAGCCAAACTGAACCTGTGAGTGAACATGTTGGTCTAAGCTGAAGTTACCATCAAGGCAGACGCCCAGATTTCAGTCTGGAAACTCATTTCAGCCAGAAGAAGGAATACATGGAATAAAAACTAACTTTCAGGTATCCATTACAAATATAAAGTCCAGAACAGAAGAGCTGAGAAACCTGCACAGAGGAGTCGGGACATGTACAGGTTCTGGTCTCTGGTCTCTGGTTCAGGTTCAGGTATGTCCTGGTTATGGTTTAGGTTGGGGAAAGTCTCCGGGGCAGCAGTGGTGGAAGAATCACATCCCTCAGACCTTTTACTTCAGTAAAGTATCAGTACTACAGTGTAGAAATACTCTGGTACAAGTAAAAATCCTGCATTCAAGAGTACTTACTGTACGTACAGAAGTACTATCAGCAAAACGTCAGAGTAATGAAAGTAAAAGTACTCATTATAATATAATGTCAGATTCTCATTATGGTGCACTCATGTACAAACATCACTTTAATGTTGAATGAATTTAAACTGCATCATATTTTATAAACTCAGCAGTTTTTAACTCGGACGGACGGAGAGGAGAAGTAGAAAGTAGCAGAACATTGAAGTACTACAGTAAAGTACAAGCTGATACTGTGTCCTGTCTTTGTTTCTTTGGACCTGGACCACATTAATATTTCATAACTCTGATCCTCCATCAGCGGCGGCGAGGAAACGTGCACGGATTACTGATGATTTAAGTCTGCGTGACGCGTAGACGCCTTTTTACAAACCAGAGACCTGAACCCTGAGGCCTCACACACACACACACTCCAGCTGCAGTTACAGACGACTCGACACTTTTCAGAGCTCATTTTTCAGCTTTATTTTACAAAAGAACCCAAAGACAAAACCTCCGTCAGGTCACTTTGTTCGGAGCTCCGCCTGCCGACATGCTGCAGGACAACAACACACAGAGTACACACACACACAAACACACTTTACAAAGGTTTTACACATGTGAAAGTTCAAACTTTGGACTTCAGAAAGTGACGTTTGGTCAAAACTAGTCGTTGTTTTTTACAGTAAACAAAAAACAGTAAAAAATTTAAAAAGCATCTTCTTCACAACCACATTTTCTTCTTCTTCTTCTCTCCACAAATGGACGTCGGACTGATGAAGAAGAAAAATCCCCCTCAGATCCTCTCACACTGTTTAATCTGATGAACACTTATTGAACAGTGATCAGTGATCAAAGCTGTTTTTTACTCAACCAGCCTCATCTGCTTCAGTTAGTGGTTTCCTACATTTCCCAGAAAGCCTTTCACCAACCTTCAGCGTGTGGACGACACAATATAACATTCATATAGATTAATATGAGCTGGTGGTGATCAATCAGAAACACTCTAATTTATTATCAATAAACTCACCATCATTATCATGATGCACTGAGCTCTACTGACGGGTCTTTGATTGATGTTCAATTCGTCATTTATAATAACATATACACAAGCTCCTCCAATCAGGAGGTTTGAGTCTGAGAGGCAGAACCCAGGGCAAAGAGTGCTCAGGCTCTACCTTCTCGATGTAAGCTGTAACAAACTGCAGATTAAACCCAGAGACTCGACTTCAGGTTTTTAACGTTGAATAAATCTCAGCTCAGACAAACTTTTCAAACGAATCCAGAAACACAACAAACTGTTTCAATGTTTCAGGATCTCAGGGGGATTTTTCCTTTTAGATTTGTGACCTTTGACCCTTTGGCTTGAGAACACGTTCTGTTGTTTGGTTCCTCATATGTTCTGGTGACGTCTGTTTCTTCTCCTCTATAGTTTTACTGACTTTGGTTCATGGTCCTGCTGGAGCGACTCCTGACCACCTTCTGGAAAAGATCGTCTGGAAACACAGAAAACAGGAAGTAGAGACACAACAAGTCTGATTCTACGTGTCCCGCAGTAAACAGGAAGTAGAGACAGAAAATATTTCACAAACACAGACATAAGACAAACTAACCGTTCCTGAAGCTCTTAGCGTCAGCCTGTGAGACAGAAAGAAGGGCAGAATTCATCAAAAACCATCCGAAATGAAATAAAGTCACTTTTCTGTGATTTTCCTGATGAAATGTGGAACATGAAGCTTTTATTATAAATAACTAATTGATTTTCTAATGATCTATATTGTAAAATGTATTGTCATGTTTAAATATTGAAACACAGCAACAGAGAACACGTGACTGATCGCAGATCTGATCTCAGTCCTTAAATGTGGAAACTAAATAATAAAGACGGGTTCTCACCCCGGCGGAGGCAGCTGGTCTGAGGGGGGCTGCAGGTCCATCAGCCTGCTCTCTGTCCACCTTCGGAGCTGCAGAGACACAAAGACACCAACAGGACTGTTGATCACCAGGACACGAGGCGCTGTCACTGCAGCGTCAGTCCTCTTCCTCTTTAAAGCTGCACTAACAGCTTTCAGTTGATATGATGAACTTATCTCCACCTCCAGCAGCTACAGAGCAACATGATCATCATGTGGAGCGCTAGCGTCCAGTATTCCCTCTCTGTTAGCTCTGTTAGCTATCTGCCTCTACCTGAAGAGGAAACGGGTTAAAGATCTTTTTTTTTATCATTCAGCAGACGGCGAGTCTCTGGTGGTTCCTGATACACCTTCAGAACAACAGGAAGTGTTTATAAACGCCACTGGTTAACGATCTTTTAGAGAAACTGATTGTTCTGTGGTCAAACTCACTGCAGAGCTCCGTGAAGCCAAGAGGAGCTGCAGACTCTGCTTCACCAGAGACACCGTTCTTGTAGAGTTCTGCAGGAACGAGTCCTAAAAGAAGTGAGTTAGCATGTTAGCATGTTAGCTCTTCCTGCTCCCTCGTCTGGAAGTCAGTGGGTTTCTTGAATGGGTTTTTGGTTCGATGCCTGAAATAAGGTCTGTGAATCCATCAGTAAATACTCCACTCGTGAGTTTTGAAGCTTTTCTGTGTCTTAAAAAAGGCGGTTGCTAACAAGTGTCTAAATGAGACTACAGAGGTTGTCGGGGACATTAAACGTCATCACGCCGAACACAGAAACTCATCTACTCACTCGTCCGCCTTTACAGCCTCGTTGGGTTTATACTGCAAACTGTTCTAACTCAAACTTTCCAAAAGGCTTTTGTAGAAGAGGTCAGCGCTGGAAGCTCAGTGGTGGAGACGCTGAAGTCATGTGACCGTGGTGTAGCTGGTTTATAGCCTAACGTTAGCTTTTTACTTCTGGAGGTTGACTTTATGCTTCAAACATCGTAAAGGTGGTGTTCATGTGTGAAGATTATCCTGCTGAACAAAACATGTAAGAATCATAAACTGTTGTTTTCTGCAATAATCCAAAATCCAATGGAAACATCCCATTAGCTGTTTGTGGAGGGAACCAGGGCGATGCTAACTTCCTGTTTGGACTACAGAAACACCTCTCTGTGGTCAGTTAGTATAAGAATAAACAGCTGCTTTAAGTTCCAGCAGGTGAGAGTGTGGAGCAGTCTGACTCACGCAGAGGTTTGATGATGCTGTTGACGGCGTGGACGACTCCGTTAGTCGCCATCAGGTCTGTGTCGGCCACCGGGACCCTGTTCACGTACACCGTGTAGTTACGCTGAAACACAGAGAGGACCGCTGTCATCAGCTCTGATCAGAGTTCAATACAGTTATTGATGAGTGAGGAGAGGGGACCGACCACGCCCAGCTCCAGCTTCTCTCCCTGCAGAGGTTTGACTCTGGTGTGAGATCCCACTCCTCCACTGACCAACAGGCCCTCCCCCAGGTGATACCTGAGCAGAACTGACAGCTCCTGACGGTTACCTGAGAGACAGACAGGCAGACAGACAGACAGACAGAGTACCTTCATGTAAAACATCTGTTGATAAAATGACAAAATAACAGTAATTAAAAATAAAAACCTGGAATTTGACTGATTACATTTTGTTTTTTTCAGTAAAACTTTCAAACTGAATTTGCAAACTGTGAAAAATAAAATAATTAAAGTTAGTACGCGTTTTAAACTGCATCACTGGAAATGAGCTTTCAAAAAGGCGGATTTAATTTTTACAGTCAATCATTTCAGTGTTAGATTTCAACATTAAGTATTTAGTTTTAAATTATCACAACTATTATTCAGTCCCTGAGCCCCACCCCCCGCCCCCCGTGCCTCTGCATGTCTTTATTAGGCCGACAGTGAAGTAGTTCAGATGCAGCAGAGACAGTTTATATAAACCTGATTCAATGATTTGGCTGTGAGTCACATAAACAAAGTGTTTCTGAGCGTTCAGACCAAACAAGGAGCCGAAGCCGACGATCGAACGTTCAAACTGTGCAGCTTATTGACCCCCAACATGGCTGCCTGTCCGCTCTGTCCACGCTGTGAGAAACCTCTGTGCTGTCTGGATGAATGAAATGGTAAACATACTTACAGTTCTACTGTATAAACGAGTTATTGTGCAGTTACTCTTCTGTTCACACTCACGCATCAGCTTGTTGAGTTCAGGCTGTGGCAGGGCGTTGAAGGCGGCGTTGGTGGGAGCGAAGAAGGTCAGCGCCCCCTGCTGGTTCAGCAGCTCCGTCATACCAGCTGTCTGGATGGCTCCGACCAGGTGGCTGAAACAGGGAGGAAGAGGTTTTGTTTCTCACACCTCTGCCAGATGGAGGGGTGGGAACCTGTTCCACCACGTTCCACTCATCAGAGAACAACCTTGTGACCGTGTTGATGTTCTGTAGGACGAACACGCGTTGAGGATCTGCGAGGGACAATGCCACTGTTTGGTGTGAACACTGATCCTGGACAAGCTGGGTCTGTGTGCTAGCCACTACGCTAACAACATATGAAATAATCAAACTAATGTTCAGATCAAAGAACTGTGTTCCACTCTTCATATGTGTAAGGAAACTGATAATGTGTGATAATGAGATCACATCAGTGCTAAACGAGTTTACTAATATTAAAGTTGCATGAACAGATTTTCTGTCAGCACAACAAACCTGTGATCCAACAGCTACAACACGATCCTTCATGAGGAGACGTGTTTGTGCCTCTCCTCTCTGTCAGCTCTGTGTTTGAGGGAAATAACTTTTCTTTAGCTGCTAAATGCTCCTCTATGTTCCCCAGCTGGTCTCTGACTGTGTCTGTAGGTAGTGAACTGTGGCTTTTTACTGCTTTTATTCTGAAAACAGCTTCCTGCTGCTGGAAACACTGAGCCTGAACCTGGTCTGCACTGTCCCATCAGATGGAAATCTGCATCATTTCAGACTCGTCTGAAGATTCAGCTCCAGCGGGTCACTGAGGTTTAACGGTTTACTGGAGACAGAAGTTCACACTTTTTTCACCACATGACTAAATTCAAATTGTATTAAAGAGTAACTGAACACTAAGAGTCGGTAAAGGATCAGTACAGTCCATGAAAGAGTTTGACGACACTTCTTTGTCTTTTTCCAGATGCAGTAGTTCTGTCCTCTCGACCAAACACACCTGTAAAGATCAGTGATGTCGACCTCAGGTTCAGGTCTCTGATCTGGTCCATCAACACAGACCGAGTTCTGCTTCATTCTTCCTGACCGACGCTGGAGACCCAGAGTTTATAGAAAGTCTCTTAGAGCTGAAACAACTCATCGATTAATCAATTAGAAGATCGACCAAAAAATAATCTATAACAATTTTGATAATCGGTTCATAATTGTTTTCATTTATTAACCAAACATCAGCTAAAACGAGCTTCTCAGATGTTCTGCTTTATATCCCAGAATCTCTCTGGGCTTTGGACAAAGTCAGACTGAACGATTACCACTAATAAATTTATCAGTAATGATAATAATTGTTGGTTGCAGTTCTGCTGAATGTGAACATGTTGAATATGTGAAGGTGTTGAGTTGTTCTTTAAAGAGCCTGTAAACGTCTTCACCCACCACAGACACTGTGCCAACAGCAGTCTGGTGGTTAGCGCTCATTTTACACTTCACTTCATAAACTCAGCTGCTTTAATGCATTAAGGAAGATTAAGGAGCCTTTAAGGACTTCAGAGATCCTTGGAGAGAGGAGAGACCCACTTCCTCCACGATTCAATAATTACAAGATTAAATTACAGCTGGGAGCTTTACGGTCCAACTAAGAGCTGTTACCAAACTCCCTGCTGGAGACGTGGAGTCCTGAGCTTGAGAAAATACAAAGAGGAGGAGGAGGAGGAGGAGGAAGAGTCTCTGCCTGCTTTAACCATCACAGGTTCAGGAGCTGAGGTTTTCATTCTAACTGCTCATCATTAAATCTCAGAGCAACATGTTCCTAGAACAACATGAACTGCTCTGACTGATCCACAGAGCTCAGCCAAGTGTCTGTTTACCAGAGGAGGAAGATGACCACCTCTCTTCCTCCCTCACTATCATCTGTGTAGATACGTGCTCACCTGAAGCGGTCATCTGCCTTCAGGACGTCCATGACCGTTCCCATGGGTGGAGTGAGGACTTTGTCCACAGTGAACATGGTGGCGTAGCGTCCCGTCTTGTCGTGAGCAGCAATGCAGGCGTTCTCAATGCACAGGTTCTACAAACACAGGGAAATAACAAGTCGGTCACACTGACGCCTCAAAGACCAGCAAGTCTAAATTCTTTTTACTTCTCTGGTGAGTTTGACAACTTCTACGACGTCTTTGGTGACTCGCCGACACACTCAGCGTCTCTCTACTGACTGAAGAGAAGCCTGAATTAAGACTTCCAGCTCTACTTTCATTCACAAGAACCGGACTGCTCATGGAAACACCCTGACACCTGACCCATCACCTGCATACAAGTCGTGAAAGATGATGAGCCCCGATTGGTCGGGGTCCAACCTGTAGCAAGAATGTATGCCTCTATGATCAGCTGATCCGACACGGAGAGCATCTCCAAAGACGGCAGAGAGACGTATTTATGTGAAACACAGCGAAACTTCACTCAGTCTCTGAACTCACATCATGTCCTGGATGGCAGCCATTTTGTCAAAGCTTGTCTCACACACAAACACACACACACACACACACACACACACACAGTCGCCTACAAATGGTGTCTGGAAAGATTTAGCAGCCGTGGGAAGCAGGAAACCTCTTGTGGTCTGCAGAGTTCATTACTGAGCAGAAATGTGAACCACCCACGAGTCCAGGACCTGAAACATGTGGAGCCACTGTGGAGACCACCAGAGACAAGCTCAGGTCACTGTCTGATCACTACATGATCAATAAAGCTCATATTTACACATATTAACATGTGGGCAAGTTCATTTTACATAATTTTAAAGGTGAAAGATAGAAAATGATCCAACAAACCAACGATCAATAACTGTCTGAAAACATCTGGAAACAACCAGAAAGAGTTGGCCTTGTGGTCCAGCAGAGCTTGACCTATCGCAGCCCTATTGACCTATCAGTAAACTCATCTAATCAATCACAATGGAGGAGGACAGTAGTGAGCAAAGCCGAGTTGATCAGATAACCAGTTCTGCTGGAGATACGCTGACTGTCAATGATTCCAGCAAACAATGTGTGTCTGAAGCTGATTGGTTGATGCTTCAGTCCCTTTGATTAGTTTTGGTCGTCTCTGGTTCACATCAGCTCAAGATGCTCTGATGAACATGTGGTCGCAGTAACGAGGCTGCAGCGGGGGACGCCATGCCGTCACCACATCACCTGCTTTTCATTTCATTTGAAAATGAAAATAAAGTTTGATGTTTCCTCTCAGACGTATCATTACATCAAAATATGAAAAACTCACAAATCAAACTAATGTTCCTCTTCAAACTCTTCAGAAGTGATGGTGTTCGGCTCGGCCTGCTGCTCATCAGAGACTTCACACACACACACACACTGCGTTGGATTCATGTGTTTGTTAAAGCTATTAATGAAAAGCAGCCACAAACTCAGTGACCTCATGAAATCATCACTGAAGATGAAGAGATAATATTTATGGAGACAGACGATCCGCCCAGCAACAGGCAACACAGTCAGAGAAGCCAATCTGTTCCCACAACACATCGATCCACCAGGCAGCAACTCTCTCCATTTAAAACCGGACAGGAAGTTGTTGCGTTCATAAACCATCAGGAGTCAGACGTTAATAATGTGGAAAAAGTCTGAAGTCACAGCAGAACGAGTCATTAAAGTCGAGTCAATGAAAATCACTGAAACTTCTTTTCGTTCTTACTCAGGACCAGATGAACCAGCAGCTGGTTGTTGTGACTCAGCTGACATCAAACAACCACAACACCAAACATGAGACCACGACTCTGGAGACCCCGACTCTGGAGACCACAACTCTGGAAACCCTGACTGGAGACCTCAACTCTGGAGACCTTGACTCTGGAGACCACGACTCTGGAGACCCAGAATCTGGGGACCCCGACTCTGGAGACCCCAGCTCTGGAGACCACAACTCTGAAGACCACGACTCTGGAAACCCTGACTCTGGAGACCCCGACTCTGGAGACCACAACTCTGGAGACCCCGACTCTAGAGACCACAACTCTGGAGACCACAACTCTGGAGATGCATCACTGAGCCAAACCTGCTGCCACCATCATCATCCAGTCTGATCAATAGACCAGGTCAAACAACAGCATCCAGTTTTTAAAATCGGTTTGAACAGTGATCCTTTAAGTTTATCTGGACTTTCATCAACTGATGCTCTGATGATTTTTCCATTTCTAACAACCAAGGCTTCACCTGCAGGAGTCAGGTGTCATCTTCACCTGACGAATCACACAAACACTGAACAGGACTGGTCTGGAGATGCAAGAGTTAACAAACTCATGAACAAACCAACATGTGAAGAAACATATTAACGTTCTCACATTTCTGTAGACAAAGACTCTGAGTTTGAGGCCCCCCAATGTCTCCAGCTCCTGACCGTGATACAGAGACTTGGAGGACAGCTGCTCCTTCAGAATGTGATTGGTCATCAGCTTTCTCGTGTCAGGCGTCATCGTCAGACTACCTGTTAAAAAAACACACAGGTAAATACAACAGGTTACTGTCTTAGTCAAGTTTATGGCAGAACAGTTGTATTGATTATATTAGACTGTACAGGCGTCCGTAATAAAGTGGACACTGAGTGTATTTAAACCAAACCAAAGTATATTTATAGTTTGACTGTTTTGATTTTTGATGTTGACATACAGTTTAGTACATGAAATAAATACAAATTGAATAAAAAGCAAAGCCAGTCCATCAGTATAACAGGATATCATTGATTCTGTATCCGTTCTAGTTCTAGAAGTAATTCAATTCTACTTTGCCATTTTTTTGATTCAATGTTAAGTTTTTGTCAGTGAAACTCAACACTTCCTGCAAATCATCTACGGTACTTTTTGTCTGAAAAGAACATTTTTGTGCACATTTAATAAACTCTATTTTCACAATGTAGACATTTTATACATCCTGAAAAACAAAAGTTAGAATGAATCAAATCAGTTATCAGCCCAGAGGTATCAATAAAAAACACATGACAGCAGCTCCTGCCCGCTGCTCTCGAGGTCAAAGGTCGACACACTGAGAGAGAGCCTTACCTTTGAAGGCGTCGTCCAGAGGAGCCACCATGGTCAGAGCCTCGGAGCTGGTCAGGTGGGGGGTCAGACCAGCTTCAACAAACAGCTTGGTTGCCGTGGTAACAGATGAACCTTCAGCCAGTTCCAGCAAAACTTTGGCTGAAAAACACAAAGAACAAGTTAAACACTGAGTCAGTGTGACAATAATACTGATAGTATTGTATGGCAAGTACTACTACCACTGCTACCGCTACTATTACTACTGGGTGGTAACAGTGGATGTATTATGCTGTACTTCAGTATTTCTGTAGTTTTGACAGAGGTACTCTCGATATTAGATGCAGTAACATTTGTAGGTATTAGTAGTACGAGTAGTAGCTCAGTGATGTGGTGGATGACTATTTCAGGTTAGTTTGGATGTGTTGTACTGCAGTTTTGACAGAAGTACTCTTAGTATTAGATGCAGTACTAGTTTAAGTGTTAGAAGCAGTAGTGGTAATATTAGTAGTAATCTTTGTAGTAGTAGTACCTGAGTCAGGGATGAGCAGCTCGTTGATGTAGTGGACGACTCCGTTGGTTCCCAGCTGGTCTTTCTTGGTGATGATGGCCTTCCCGTTCAGAGTCATCTGGTCTCCGTCACAGCCGACCTCCAGCATGGTGCCCTGCAGAGTCTCCATCGGAGTCCCCGTAACGATCGACTCTGCACACTGCATGTGCTTCAGGATGTGGTAGTTCAGCAGGTCTGAGGGGAGGCGGACAGGTACGCAGGAGGACTAACGTCAGAGTCATGTTCATCAAGTTTATAGTTAAACTACTTGTGAAACCAATAAAACAAACAGTAATCAGCTGTGTAAGTGAACACAGAGCAAGTCAGAGCGCCTCCTGCTGTTCACCTCTCAGAGCCACAGGATCTCCCAGGATCCTGTTCAGGGTCTCCTGAGGAATCTTCTCGAAGGCCTCGTTGGTGGGAGCGAAGATGGTGTACTGACCCTCGTCCTCCAACATGTTGGTCAGACCAGCAGCAGCCATCGCCGTCTGAAACACAGAAACACCGCACAGGAAGTCAGTGACTGAAAAACAACTTTTGTATTGATCTTCTCCACCTTTTAATCTGGCTCTGGGTATCACTCATTGATTGGTTGACTGATACTCACACGCAGTGTCTCCAGGTTGTCGTCGACATCAATGAACGTGTGCACGTTGTTGGAGATGGCAGTGACGACACGGTCGACCACATGTACGATGCCGTTGGTGGCGTGTTGGTCGGGTTTAATCAGACGAGCGCAGTTCACCGTCACAATCTGAGGAGGCGAGGAAGAGATCAGTTAATCTATCGATCAGCAACATACACAGAGTAACTGTTACTGCTTCACTGGAGGTTCTCTGCAAACATTAATGTTGCAACTCTAAACTCTACAGAATGTGAACCATGACAGCGGGAGTTAACAGAGCCTCAGAGAATGAGTGCAGTGTCTTTATTGGATCACTGACCCTGTTGGATTAGTGGTGAATGATTTGCAGGGTGTGTGTTACATTGTGTGTACTAGTGTGTTCACTACAGTGTGTGCGTGTTGCAGCACTGGCACCTGTTTAGCAGTGGGCTACAGTGTGTGTTACAGTGTGTTACAGTGTGTGTGTTGCAGTGTGTGTGATGTGTCTTACAGTGTGTGTTGCAGTATGTGGGATGTGGCTTACAGTGTGTGTTACATTGTTTGTGATACATCACTGACCCCATTGCTGTAGTGGTGGATGTGGACAGGGAAGTCCTGGTACATGGAGGCGAATGAGGATCCGTGTTTCAGCTCCTCGGAGGTCAGCCGGCGGTTCACCATGTGGTAATGAAGAGCGTTGAGCAGCTCGATGTTCACGTTGCTCACCAGAGCGTCCAGGATCTCCTGCAACACAACAACAAGAACAACACACAGAGTGTCAGCACGATGAAAACAACCACACACTGTTAGCAGAGACACAGGTTATACTATCATCACATAAAGTGTTATGTTCTCAGTGAAATGATAATGACGTCGTAAATTGTGTTTGTCACGTGCACAAAATCTGTTCTGAACAATGAAATCTGACAGCTGCTCGCTGTAGTTTATATTAAACAAACAGAAGGAAATAGTGCATTTGTTGGGGACTATTAATCTATATTTGGTGAGTATTTGGGGCAGCAGGACAGTGTATGTGGGATAGTACTGACTGTCGGAAGGGAGGCCCAGGCCACGTTGCTCGGGGCGAAGAAGGTGAAGCTTCCCGGACCTTCAACCTCCTCCTTCAGTTTGGCTCGTTCAGAGTACATCTGAGTGGTGGAGGCTCCGACCACGCCCAGAGTGTTGTAGATGTTCACCAGAGGCAGCGCTGCAATCAGACTCACAATCAACAAACTCTCAACAAATAAACCAGAGTGATCCTGCTGCTTGTCTGAAGAGCATCATCAACAACAAACTGTCAGGGCAGAACACCCACAATGCAACTGTGGCACGTATTCAGGGGTGAAGGTTCGGTCATAGCAGCACAGAGCTGAACTTAGTGAGGTTTTGGTTTTATCTAATTTGTCAAAATGTCTTCTACTATCTGTTTTTACTTTACTAAATAAATACACTTTCTTTATAATCCAAAATTTCAATCATTCGTTACCAACACATTTTGTAATTAACTTCGTGTCTTAGCTGCATTCACAGCCTCAGTGTTCTGGGTTATGGATGCTGTGTGCATATTGTGTTGAGTGTTGAGGGGTCAGAGGTCAAAGGTCATACCAGCAGGACAGCCCTTCTCTCCAGGAATCCTCTCATACCCAGGACAGCACTCGTAGGTGATCACCCTGCAGCAGGAAACAACACACGAGAGGACACATAAGGATCCACTTCTCCTTCAGATCCTCTACCAAACTGTCAGCACAAACTCTTCCAAACAAACCCACCACTTCCTGTCCCCCTTCCTCTGTCTGCTTCATGTCTTCCTGCTCAGAGCAGACCGACTCTCTCATTTAGGACTCAGTTTGTGTTTTACTGTTTTTTCAGCCTCGGGAGGAAAAACTACACGTTTCTCTATAAAACTCAGTTTCCACCTCAGAACCTCGTAACCTTTCTGTAATATTTCTGCTTCAGGCAGACACATAAATTCCTGTCTGTGTATAATGATGCTAATAAAGTTATGTGCACAATAACGCTGCTGCTGCTGAACAGACCGTGAGAATCTGCAGGTGAAGTCCAACTGTTTCCATGAGATCATAAACAAAGAGCTTCCCATAATAACCCAGTTTACATGACAGTGAGTGTTATTTAATTATCCAGAGGAAAATGTTGTTTAGAGTCAAAATGTGCCGACGGCTCTGAAGGAGGTCCGGATCATTCTGAGGACTCTGGATCCCTGTTTTTGACTGAGAAATTCTGATAACTCACTTAAGGCAGAGTCTCTGGACCTGTTCCTGTAGGTCCAACCAGCGATCCATCCACGATCAACTATTGGATGGATCGCCAATTATTTGGTGCAGACATTAATGTCTTTGTGAACTTTGGCGATCCTCTGACTTTTCCTCTAACACCAACATTAGGTTAGACTTTCAAATTGTCCAGAACTTTGGTTTATTTATTGAACAGTTGGGTTTAGAGCCGCTGGCGTGGCTGTGGACTCTGTTTTAATGCAATGTCTTATTCAACGAGCTGCAGAATCACACACATGGTTTCCTCCAGCAGCCAATAACATCTCTTGTTCAGAAGTTGATTTATCTATTTGACCTGCTGCCGTTAATAAGAAGCTTCTTACATCTTTGTCAGTAAAGTTCTCTGATGATTTATAATCATCTAAATTCATCTACAATCCACTGAGAGTTTGACAGGAAGCAGCAACAAACTGAGACATGAAAACATGCAGCAGCATGACCACATTTATAACAAGCTAAGCTAACGTAACTTTATCAGGTGCTGTGGATGTAATGCTAACGTTACTTTCAGTCGTCCATCTTTGATGTTGCTGTCAGAAGGAACGAGTCAGTTCAGGATGAATGTCGACAGTCAAACATCTGAATCTTCCTGGAGATGTTCTCTAAAGAAACATAATGTTATCCCACGTTAGCTTCTCCTCTCGAGATAAACTCAGACAGTGAACAGAGTTCCAGTGAATCAGCTTCTGAATGATCAGCTGCTCTGCAGTGGAGACCACAGCTAGCTGTGCTAATGCTAATGCTAGATGTGCAGGAAGGACAGAGTGAGAGAGCGGTTCAGAGTTTATAATGAGAACTGGATTTACTGAGTCCGTCTGTTGTATCACTGCAGAGTCACATGGACACCTGTAACCATGGTAACTGTACACAACAAAGATGGCGGCAGCTGTACACAAATGCTTAGAAGACATAAAAATTACAAATGTTTTTAGTTTATGTTGACTAAAACTAACAGAAATCAAGTGACTAAAGCTAATATACATTTTAGTGAAAAGACTAAACTAATAAAAACCAGGTGCTGTAATGAGCACCGGTGGAAGGAGTCTTTATTTCAGGGCCGGCGGCTGCTCTGACCAGGTTCAGACTTGGTGTGAAAATACTTTCAGAACCTTTTTCATGTTCCAGAATGTAGAATTATGTGTTTGAGGAGGATTCGTCTCCAGCTCACGGCACATGTGGGGCTGTAATGAAGCGTGGCAGCCGAGCAGAAGCCTTCATGACTTCCTGTAGAGATTTCCATAATAAATGTGGTGCAGCCGTCTGGGCTCATAAAGCTCATTCCTCCGAGAGAAGAAGAATCTGCAGCCAGACCAGACGGGGGACCCACACCCAGCGCCAGGAAAAACACTAAACCACCAGGAGCCGCCACCGGGCGCCCCACTTCCTGTTCACTACAAAATAAAATGTCACAGAGAAAGGAGAGTTTAACGTGACTGGCAACATGTTCCTCCTTTAATTCATATAAATACAAATCATGACTTCTTATAAAATAATTCAGAGTAATACAATGATTTTAGGTTTTCTCAGAGAAAGCTGACCTTTCAACAAACAGCAGTAACTGTGACATGAAGGAGAACCTGTGGACCACATTGATGGTCAGCAGGTTGGGTTTTAACATTAAATCTGGTAGAAACTTTGCTGCTGAGAAATGTTGAAATCACTGCACCCTCTGCAACCAGCAGGGCGAGGTACCAGACCACCACACCACCACCAGACCACTGGACAACCAGCAGACAACCCAGGGAAACCCCAAAGTAAAGCAAGAAGAGTCCAGATGTGAGATTTTAGGGCACAAGACACTTGTTTCCCTCCAAATTTAACCCAAATTTAACTGACTTTTCACCAGAAACTCCTGAACAAAAACCCTTCAGCTTGTCTCCACTGCTGCTGTTTGAACATGAGTTGATTGGTTGATGGAGATAAACAGCTGGTGGAGCTGATTCTCCACTCGCTGTTTTATTCTCTTTTGAAAAATGGAAAAATATGCAGTCCAAGTCTCTCAGGTGTCTCGGGTCTCTCAGGTCTCAGGTCTTTCAGGTCTCAGGTCTCTCAAGTCTCTCAGGTCTCTTGGGTGTCTCAGGTCTGTCAAGTCTCAGGTCTCTCAGGTCCCTCGGGTCTCTCAATTCTCAGGTCTCTCAGGTCTCAGGTCTCTCGGTTCTCTCAAGTCTCAGGTCTCAGGTCTCTCAGGTCTTTCAGGTCTCAGGTCTCTCAGGTCTCAGGTCTCTCAGCTCTCTCAAGTCTCTCAGGTCTCTCGGGTGTCTCAGGTCTCAGGTCTGTCAAGACTCAGGTCTCTCAAGTCTCAGGTCTCAGGTCTCTCAGGTCTCTCAAGTCTCAGGTCTTTCAGGTCTCTCAGGTCTCTCAGCTCTCTCAAGTCTCTCAGGTCTCTCAGGTGTCTGTTAGCAGCATATGTAATGAAATAAAAACTTGTCTGGAAACAGAAAAGGAAACCTTGCAGAGCTCCTGCAGCCTCAGATCACAACGGCTGTAAAATGTAAACAGATGAAGATCAGCTACTGACTGTGAGTGTGTGTGTGTGTGTGTGTGTGTGTGTGTGTGTGTGTGTGTGTGTGTGTGTTGGCACACTGGACTGATTATCAAACCAGATGGAAACTCGACTCCCGTTTGGTCTGCACATAAACAAAGATGGCCGCCATGGACTTCTGACAAAACAAACAGAGCGAGGTCGCAGTAATTCAGCCGGCGGGTCGAGCGGCTCGAGGGAAACCTTCCAGAAACTTCCAGCAGAGAAAAACAGTCCTTCAACTTCAGTCAGGAGGGGGGGGGGTATGAGTCTTCCTTCTGCTGCCCTCCGACCTGCTGATCCTCCTCCACAGAAACACACACACACACACACCCATGAGTGTAAATGTAATTAACCTGTCAGAGATGAGCGCTGAGTGTTTCCACAGACTGAGGCTGTGTGTGTGTGTGTGTGTGTGTGGATGATTTGTGTGTTGTGGGGCGTTCAGGTCCTCCAACAGTTTGACTTCCTACAAACGTCCTCAGAAACTCTCGCTTCCTCTTTGCTTCAGCTTCCTGCTGCGAGCTGAAAGAATCTGTTTGTGAGAAACGTTCGACTGAACTCTGGCGAGGTTTTAAATCTGCATTCAGCTTCCTGTCGAGTCCCTGACGAACTGAGAGTCCTTCACAAGCACAGACACACTTTAATAAACTAATCCCCAGCGTGACTTCACAAATATGTGAGCAAATATACAAACTAATGCTCTGCAGTGTAGACGGCTGGCCTGAAACACATGAAGAAGAGATTTAACTGCCAAAGGTGCAACTATCGATCACACACACACCTGTTTCACTCGCTGACGATAAAATGCAAAAAGAAACTAGAACAGATCCATTACTAATCACAGCCACAGATCTTCATACTGTTGATTAGATATTCTCCAATATATTGATGATATATTCAGGACCTGGACAAGAACCAGGACTCTGGGTTCCAGCAGCTCTCCATGAGTCCAACAGAAAGTCCTTCACTGAGTTCTCAGGAACTAACTGGTTTCTAACTAGTGACTCACTAAACCAGGCTGCACCATTCACACACAGCTGGTAAAGACTATGTGTCAATCTGTTGCTTGGAGAGAAAAGAAGAAGTAACGAAGCAGCACAGCTGACAAATAAAACCCAGGAAAGAAGAAAAAAGGGAAGTGACGAAGAGCAGAGGACAGAGGAGAAGAAGTCGTCTCCATGGTGACGGATGGATCATTCTGACCGTTAGTGACAGTCTCAGTCAAAATGCTGAAGCAGCTGTTTCCATGGAAACTAAAAACAGCTCTGACCCGAATCACTTTACATGATGAGAACCAATCAGAAAGATCCGAGACAGCTGATCAGGTTTCACACGATGATGTCACTGAACTAAAGTGTTGGACAGACATCCTGCCAACAACCAGCATCAGTACTGGTCTACTGATTAAACCTGAGTCTAGGCCGACGGTACTTAAAGCTCCACACGCATTTTAAATGAGGTCAAAGGTCCAACAGATGGGGTCTAAATGACTAATAAGTACGGAAAGGTTTGGAACTGGTCCAGTAGATCAGCTGCAACGTAATCCTTGTGGACAACTGCACCCGTCGAAGTGTGTCCACTAAAAGTGCTTGTTTTTAACACTGAGTCTGGTTCAGACTGTTATTCTAAGTGTCTGACAGCATTATGGAAAGGATCCCTACAGGGACAGGAACTGAAGTCTCGCTCTGAAATCTCGCGAGCGGTGAGATGTTGTTGCAGGAAGATGACGGTGTCCAGTGGTTCCCAACCTAGGGGCCTGGCCCCTCCAAAGGGTCAGCAGATAAATCTGAGGGGTCGTGAGATGATTAATGGGAGAGGAAAGAAGAAGAAACACATCTGTTTTCAGTTTTTGGACTTTGGACAGAATCTTTGCTTTGTTGTGAAATATCAGACAGTTTGACCTCTGAAACATGACGAGGAGACACGACGGCACGCTGATCTGATCTGTTGAAGTCACGAGACAAACAGGGTGAGAAACACTGATTTCATCTTTAATAAAACTCCTACTGTAGAAACTCTCTTGGTCACTAACAGATCCTGGATTATGAACTCGCCTCCCATCTCTTAAATCTCCCTGATGTCGGTTATCTTCCTCCTCCTCCTCCTCCTCCTCCTCCTCCTCATGTTCACAGCTCTGCAGGGAGACGGCGAGCTGTGATTTACTCACCAAAGTGTTTATAGAAAGACTTTGGGAGGACGTTTCCTGAGCTGCTGAACACACACAACGCTGCAGCTTCATGTTTTTCATTCTCGCTTCAGAAACTTTCAGACTGAAGAGTTCAGGTGATTATCACATTTACAAGAG
>VMKM01003894.1:0-26511 GCA_008360985.2 Macquaria ambigua | reverse complement strand
TCCTATGATGCACTGAGCTCCTCTCTCCTCCTCTTCCTCTTCCTCTCCATCTGTACGCCCTCATATCCCATCAATGCTTGTTACTAATTCAACTTCTTCCCGTGGTTGTGTGCTTTCTCTCCCCTTTTTCTCTCCTTCTGTTGCTTTCTGCAGGTGTTTCTGCCTCCGGAGCTGTAGAGTCTGGATCTATGGTTGCGGCCGCCTGCTGCCCCTGTGCTCCTGCTCTGCACCCGCTGCTGCAGCTGCTGTTGCTATTATTATTAGTACTGCTGCTGTAATATTGCTCTTAGTATTGTTTCTGTTGGTGTTGACAGCCATGCCATTGCAGCGGCCATTGCGTTACATCTCTGTGTGAAACTGTATTGTGCTGCTGTATGTTCTCTTTCTTCCTGCTCTCTCTCTCCCCCTTCAACCCAACCGGTCGAGGCAGATGACCGCCCACCTAAAGCCTGGTTCTGCTCGAGGTTTCTACCTGTTAAAAGGGAGTTTTTCCTTGCCACTGTCGCATAGTGCTTGCTCATGGTGGGAAAGGTTGGGTCTCTGTAAATATAAAGAGTAGGTCTAGACTTGCTCTACTAGAAAAAGTGCCCTGAGATAACTTTGTTATGATATGGCGCTATATAAATAAAACTGAATTGAATTGAATAGTAGGCTGCTCTGGCATTACGGAGGGCCTTCCTATAAATTTTAAGACTATCTTGCCAGGCTAAACGTGATTCTTCCAGATTGGTGGAACGCCATTTCCTTTCAAGTTTTCGCGATGTTTGTTTTAGTTTGCGGGTTATACCATGGAGCTAACCTCCTCTGTTTTATTATCTTCTTTTTTAGAGGGGCGATAGAGTCGAGTGTTATTCGCAGTGAGCCTGCAGCACTATTAACAAGATGATCAATTTGGGAGGGACTAAAGTTAGCATAGGAGTCATCTGTTACATTGAGACATGGAACTGAATTAAATGCCGATGGAATCACTTCCTTAAATTTAGCAACAGCACCATCAGATAGACATCTAGTGTAAGAATGTTTGCCTAATGGCGTGTAGTCCAGTAATAGGAATTCAAAAGTTATTAAATAATGGTCTGATAAAAAAGGATTCTGTGGAAAGACTATTAGATGTTCAATTTCTATGCCATAGACAAAACAAGGTCGAGGGTGTGGTTAAAACAGTGAGTGGGTTTACGTAGTTTTTTAGTTTTGGTTTAGGTTTGATTAATAGGCTTGAGTCGAAGATGGCTGCAACTCCACCTCCTCGGCCTCAGCCTCGAGGACTGTGAGTATTAATGTGACTGGGGGGAGTGGATTCATTTAGGCTAACATATTCATCCTGACACAGCCAGGTTTCAGTAAGACAGAATAAATCAATATTATGATCTGATATTAGATCATTCACTAGAACAGCTTTAGATGAGAGAGATCTGATGTTCAAAAGTCCACATTTAATTCTCCTATTTTGTTGTACTGTTGCAGTGGTGGTTTTACTTTTTATTAGGTTTTTATGTGTAACTCTTCTGTTTACTTTTGATTTAAATAATTTAAGTGGTGGGGGGGCAGACACCCTCTCTGTGGAGTTTAGGGTGGGTAACTGCTCTAATGGAAGCGCAGAGAAGCGTGCAGGACCGCAGCTCTGCCTCCTGGTCTGGACCACGGACTGTATTAAGTCTGTGGTCTGAACTCTGAGCTGTCATGGCTTTGGGCCACTAATAAATTCGGCCAGATTTCTAGATATGAGAGCGGCTCCATCCAAAGTGGGATGAATGCCATCTCTCCTAATCAGACCAGGTCTTCTCCAGAAAGCACGCATCATGGAGCATGTTACTGCATATGCAGTAAAAACATCTGGGAATTTCATTTCATTTTCATCCGGTTGCTTCCTCACCAGTGGGACCGAGGAGACCGCTAGAGGCAGCGGCGGAACATCAGCCCAAACTCACTCCCCTGCCACACCATTTCCCAAAATTAGCGTGATGCCCTCAATTGGCAGCACCGGACGCACGCCAACAGCCACTTGGCCCTGAAAAATATCAGAATGCAGCATAACATTGTGCAGTGGGACCTGCAAAATTTTCATGCCCATTCCAAAAACAGGAACAGAGCACCCTGTGTCACTCTCTTCTGAAAATGGCAACACTGAAGCCTGGATGAAGGAATCAAAAGCAGCAGTGTCACGCAGTATCTTAACTGGCATTTTCACCTCGCTTCCCACCAGAGAGACCAAGCCATCTGACACAAAAGGCAAAAACGAATCAAGTTCACCTGGCAAAGCTTTTCCTTGCACCCCATTACTTTATGTCCACCGCAGACAAACTGGGCATAGACACAGCTAGGCAAGCCCCTCTTGCCTGTCCCGTAGCTTCATTCTGTCTAGACCTAGCCTTAAGAGCATAACAAACAGCCTTCCAATGCCCTTTTTTATGACAAAAGTTACAGACCTTATCTGAACTCCGCATACGATCCCTCATCTCAGATTTACTTAAATGGCCAGAAGGATACACACCACCTGCATCGGCCCTATCCCCATATCCAAGACTGCAAGTGCGTAATTCCCAAAAGTTATGCCTGTACATTAAGACATAGTCATCTGCTAAAGCAGCCGCTTCCGTAGCAGTTTTCACTTTCTGATTACTAATGTACATAGCAATACTCTCAGGTATGGAATTTTTAAACTGCTCCAAGACTATCATGTCACACAACTCCTCAAACCTCTCCACCTTTAAAGCGGAACACAATTGCATAAAATGGCCTGTCAGATCACGGGCAAACTCGAGGTGTGTCTGCTTGTCCCCTTTCCTCCACGTCCGAAAACGTTGGCGGTAAGCCTCAGGGACCAACTCGTAAGCCTTCAACACAGCTGACTTAACCACCAAATACTTCTGACCATCTGTATAAGACAAAGCTGAATAGGCTTCCTGCACTCTACCAGTCAATGCACCCTGCAGCATTAACGTTCAAGCCGACTCCGGCCACTCAAACAAAGAGAAAAAAGTTTCTGGATCCTTTTCATTAAATTTTGGTAACAACCGCAGATTACCCAAAATATCAAAACACTTCTCAGGAGGCTCCGGGCAAAGCGAGGAACTCTCCAGCTCCACAGAACCATCAGCCATCATCTTTCCACTCTTGATTAAATCAAGCTTGTACTGCTGCAAAAACAACTTTGCCTGTTCTGACTGATAGCGTAGTTTTTCCACCGCCAATTGCTTCTCAATTTCCGCTTGTTGCTTCATTTTGTCATGCTCCAACTGTAACATAAGCATCTCTTTTTGCTGCTCAAACGTTAAACCTCCGGTTGCGAAAAACGACGGAGACAAACCAGCAATATTAGCTACCACTAGCACGGAAAAGGCGACCAAACAATTGGCAACCTCCCTGAAGCTATGGCTGTGCTCCCGAGCAATTGCTCCAACCACGTTCACCACAACACTATCAAGAGAAAAAAAAAACAAACCCGGCGAACCCAAAGGGGTACCGCCGCTTTGCCTGACTGTGCTCCAACACACTTATGCACCAGCTGACACTTACCTAAATCCACAGCACCACGCTAAACTCACAAAACACAACCAATCATTAAACGTATCAAATTAGCCTACCAAAACAAACCATTCAAGGTTTACGATTTACCCACAGAAACAACACTGCTCCGTAATAAGATTGATGACATAAGCTCATTCACACTTTCTACGAACCCCATTCATAAGCCACTTCAATGACTTACCGACTGCATAGCGGATCCCAGACGAGCCCCCAATTTGTCATGACCTGGCTTGTGAGCCATGACAAAAAACGGGAGGTACACGGTTTTAAACTAAAAAGTATATAAGTTTAATAAATAAAAACATACAATAAACCAAACAAAAGCATGGTGCTGGTGGATGGGAGATGGGAGAAGAAGAAGAAGAAGACAAGGACGGAGACAGCCAGGTCTTAAATACTCCTGGGAGACTGGCCAGGTGCTCCCAGTTGCGCTAATGGCTAATGGATTCCGCCTTCCAGGGACCTGCAAAACAACAGACAAACACACCACCCCCACAGCAGGCCCTGCTAAAGCAGGAGGGCTGTCACAGGATGCAATTAAGAGACTGTTTCCACTCCAGACACAGTGCTATTGAGTATGGTGGTGGGGGGCAGTGTTGGGGGGCCTTCTGAAGTCCACTGTCATCTCCACAGTTTTGAGCATGTTCAGCTCCACGTTGTTCTGACTGCACCAGAGGGCACCACAGGGCATCACCGTTCTTGATGAGGCCGATGGCCATCGTGTCACCTGCAAACTTCAGGAGTTTAACAGACTGGTCTCCTGAGGTGCAGTGGTTGGTGTAGAGGGAGAAGAGCAGTGGGGAGAGCACACATCCCTCGGGGGCGCCAGTGCTGATTGTCCGGGTGCTGGATGTGAGTTTCTGGATGTGCTTCTCCACAGTGTTGGGGGATGGTCTCCTGTAGTTGGTGATGTCCTGCAAGCCTCTCTACTGACGCCGGGTCGTAGGTTGAAAACCTGTTTTTCAGCTTTTCAGTGTAGCTCCTCTTTGCCACTGGCCTCCATTTCTATGGAAAAACTATCTGTCTCCATCAAAATTCTAACCACAAAATCCAACTCTGAATGGTCACCATTAACTACTTGTAGTTCTTTGCCAACCATTATAATTTTCATTACTATTATCTGCATTCATCATCATCATCTCTTAACACACCAACTCACATTATTATGTGACATTGTAGACATGCTGTTGTTTTTTATATATGTTTTATGAAGTTAACCAACAGAGATTTTAGCTGACTGATCTATTTATTATTTTTGTTTATTGTATGTTTATTTTTGGACATGCCCAATAGTTCTACTGAAATTTTTATAGTTGTCCCAGGTTAGATAGTCCATGATATTTAATACCTTTAATAGGATATGGAATAGGAAATAGTGCATGTGATCTGCCTCATAGTATAAAACCAGAGCTTGTTGACTGCTGCACATAATCCATTGATACAGTTGTTCAGTCATATGTTTTCTCTTCTTCCATCTATCCCCCCTCCCATTCTGTCCTTCTTCAGGCTACAACCACCCTGCTCTCCTCAAACTGATGGCCAATCCCAACAATCTGGTAGGTCATCTTCATATACAAGATTATTTAGAAAGTAGTAAATAAGTAGTAAATAGAAAGTGATTCTACACACTGCACACAGTTCTGACATTCAATCCTCATAATTTTTCTAATTAAAATGCTTCTGGCTTCTATGGCTTCTATGACAGTGGCAACACAAAGCTGACATCTAAAGAGAGGAATGCCCCAAAATATTACCAAATAACTGGCTGTGGTATGAGTGGAATAATCCACTCTAACACATTAGAAATTAATGCATGACACTGAGGCTACGAACATGGAAATAGATTTTCAGATTCAGCCTCTGAACATGCATTATCTGCGATACCCATAAAAAACAGAAAATTTGAAAAACTCTTGAAATATCGCAAAAAGGTTGGCTTGGCTAAGGTGGAAAAGTTGGTGTATCAATAAAAGCAAGATGCAACAAAGTGCAAAGGAAACAGACTTAGCGAATAAATCATTACATGCATGAAGCATGTGGCTTGAATGTCCACTGAAGAGACTAAAAACAGCTGCAGACTCAAATATCAGATCTGTGTGGAGCGATGAGGAGACTGTAATCTTCCTCACATTAATACACGAAACAGAAATGTCATGTTTTCCACATCGTCTTTCACCGTTTTTACCGCTTTTACTGGAGCTCTTTGGATGACGTCATCTTGTTGCGCCCTCTTTTTCCACGATGGTTTAATGGCACCAAGATAACCTACTGCTTATCTCGATGAACCGGCTGCTAATAATCACATAACGGTAGTCAATGGAAACAGGCATTCATTCGCATTTTTTTTGACAGATTTTCTTGAAATTTTGTTAAAACTTGTGCTACATTTGGATGGAAACCTAGCTGGTGATGCTTTTGAAAAAATATGATTTAGTTATTGGTGGATGTAGCTTATACTGTTGTTTACCCTACTTTAAATTAACAACTACATCACAGTGTAGTAGTTTAGGCAGGAGCATTTTGAAGGTTGATGAGAGTCGAATTGAAAAGAGTTTGCTGAATAAATATTTTTAAGAAAAGCTTCAGTTGTGTTTTGTTGACCAAAACTGTGTTGTGTGTGTGTGTGTGTGTGTGTGTGTGTGTGTGTGTGTGTGTTGAATTAATTTATCTGTGTTTTCTGTCTTTCTTTCAGAGTACACTTGTGAACCGACCCGCTCTGGGAATCCTACCGCCTGAGAACTTTGCAGACAAACTCACTGAAAGTCTTCTTTCAGTTAGTAACACACACACACGGGCACACACAAATTTACTAGTCAGAATTCAAAATAAGATGTTAAGATGAAGGTGTTATTATTGTTGCTTTTATTATTGTTGTAATGCAATTCTATGTAATTTTATACATCTTTTATTTATTAAGCTAGTTAAACAACAATACTGGAATTGGTCTTCCCTCCTGTCAGGTGGCTCCCAGTGGAATGACTCGTGTTCAGACGATGGCCTGTGGCTCTTGCTCCAATGAGAATGCTTACAAAGCAATGTTTATCTGGTACAGAGTGAGTACACATTTGCACTATGTTAACTGTTACCTGGTTAATATGGTCTAACCTTATGTGATAGAAAACCTTTAAAAAAACAGCTTTTCCCAGCTCTGTTATCTATTAAATTGCATGTCTGTAAAGCTGGGAGACTTGTGAGAGATGAGAAAAAAAGAGAGATCAAAATCTAAGTAGCAAAGGACAAGGTGTTCTGACTTTAAGGCCCTAGGTCAGCAGTGTTGGTTTCAAGGTGAGCAGGAACAACAGAGAGACAGAGAGAGAGATGTTCAGAGTTTATAATGTAGGGATGTGATTTTTCCGGATTAATCCGGAATTCCGGGGGGGGGGCACATGCAGCACTTGGCTGTATGAATGGTTGCTTTTCAAGTAACGTTAATCCTTATTATTACTGTGATTACTCTGATTACTGTGAATAACCACATTTAGATAATAGCTTGATTAAAGAGTTTACATGGTTAGTAGTACTGTGATTTCCCCAATAACCCTGGGTTTACATCGGTTATTTGGATACTTGATTAGCTATTTTGTAATTGTGGTAGTGAGGACAGTAATGTTAGCTGTGTCTTTCTGCGCTCCTGCTTCGGCTCTAGTTGTCTGCCTTGCACAAAGCAGAGTCACACAAACACTGTTTCCTGCTTTTTTGTCCTTTGCCAATCACATGCCTAATAATGAGTGGATTTACTGAGGAGAGTCAGTCTATTGTATCACTGCACAGCAGAGTTACATGGATGCTGTGTGTGTGAACAAGTAAACAGTGCCTTTTCCATTAACCTTGTGATAGACACAAGGTAACTGTACACAACAAAGTGTCATCAGGTGCCAGAATAAAAGAGATGAAGCTCCAAAAATGCTAGATCAAACATTTCCCATAATGCAATTGGATAGCTCTGCGTGAAAGAGTGAAATGTGTCTGCCTGATAATATTCCTGAGTGAAGATTAGAGGGAATGAAGAAGACAGACATCAGTCAGAGTCAGTCCTGTCTCCTGTCCTCCTCCCTCTGCTGCTGTGTCATGTCAATCAAATGATGATTGTCTCACAAGGCTTACTTCTTGTTTCCAGTAGGTGGCGCTATGACTATGACTGAATATTGTCATATAGATGTCCTCAGACCTGGAATCTTATCCAGCATGAGAAATTTGGAGCTGATTGGATCGTGTACACTGAAGTTACAAGAACTTCCTGTTTCACGGCAGGACATGGAAGTTCCATGCCACGCCACGGACAAGCTATTCAAAGAAATGTCAAGCTTTTGATAACTTTTCATGGCGAAGGTCTTTAGATTGCACAGTCCAAATTTGAAAATATATATAAAATATATAATTTTTCACCACGCATGTGCAGAGTTTCATGACCTTTTGCTAAAGGTGCTTTAGCCCCTCACAACGGTGATTTATTTGGGGGAAGAAGAAGAAGAAGAAGAAGAAGAAGAAGAATTCCTTCAATTTCAATATGGTCCTCGCACTGGTCAGTGCTCGGGCCCTAATAATAATAAATAAGGGACTGCTCAACTGACACCTTGAGTTTCTTATCTTTTATTTTCTGGTAACTGTGAGATTGAACACCTTTTTGTTTTCTAAATATGTTTATTCTTCTAAATCTTTGATGAAATAAGAAATTAATTATTATCTATCCACCAGCCAAATGTAAATTTAGGTTAATCGCTGCATGAGCTTCTGACAGTGTGTTTGCTTTTGCTATAGAACAAGGAGCGAGGCCACAACACACCATCTGATGAAGACCTCAGCAGCTGCATGATAAACCAGGTGAGTGAAAGAAATCTCACTACTCATCATAATATTTTGGAATTTCCAGCTACATTGTACTAAATATTTGCATCCACCTCTCTGTTCTTTGTTTCTCTGTCAGGCTCCAGGTTGTCCAGACCTCAGTATTTTATCTTTCATGGGAGGTTTCCATGGAAGAACCATGGGTATGTTACAGTAAATACTTAAAGGTTCTATATACGATATACGATGCCACAAGATGTCTCACTAGTACCAGCATGTCAGACCAAAACAAATCGGCACGTTGGCCACACCTCCCTCTAACCAGAAACAGCTGTTATATTGCTCACCTCAAAAAGTGTCAAAAACACTAATTATACCTCGCAGATCGTAAAACACACTTCAAACTCGACAGAAACAAAATAAAACTCACCAAAACCGCCTATAAAAAGTCAATAAATAGTAATAGTAAATATTCAACTATAGCGAAAAATGTGTGTGTGTCGCGGGGCTTTGAGGGGTTTGTGTGGGGAGGACCAAGCGGAGCAGAGGGACAGAGCCACTGCTCGCTGACAGACAGCTGCTGAGCACTGCGGAGCTTCTGGAGGAATAAAAACCCGGAGTCACACTGGATTCTGCTCTGATATGGAGCCGTTTACTCATGTCTCCAAGAGATCTCTCTCTTGGAGCCTGTCATATGTGTGAGGAGTGGGACACACACACACAGAGACCATGCTCTTAGCGACAATGGCAGAGAGAACTAAACGTCTTACACTTCACTAGAGTTGATGCTGACAGTGCTCGTTGCCACAAGTGTAACAAGTCTTTTGCATGTGTAACCAGGGTCTATCTACTCTTGATTACAGTTTATAAAACAACAAATACATTTCTTATATCGCTGATAGTGATAACAGCCAATAATTCAATTCAATTCAGTTTTATTTATATAGCGCCATATCATAACAAAGTTGTCTCAGGGCACTTTTTCGAGTAGAGCAGGTCTAGACCGACTCTTTATATTTACAGAGACCCAACAATTCCCACCATGAGCAAGCACTAGGTGACAGTGGCAAGGAAAAACTCCCTTTTAACAGGTAGAAACCTCAAGAAGAACCAGGCTCTGGGTGGGCGGTCATCTGCCTCGACCGGTTGGGTTGAAGGGGGAGGGGGGGAGCGGGAGAGGGAGAGCAGGAGGAAAGAGAACATACAGCAGTACAGTTCCACACAGAGATGCAAAGCAATAGTTGTGGTAATGGTATTGATGATAACACCAACAGAAATAATACTAAGAGCAATATTATAATAGCAATACTAATAATAAGAACAATAACAGCAATAGCAGCAGTGGGTGCAGAGAAGGAGCACGGGGGCAGCAGGTGCAACCATAGATCCAGACTCTACAGCTCCGGAGGCAGAAGCACCTGCAGAAAGCAACAGAAGGAGAGAGAGAGAAAGAGGAGAGAAAGCACACAACTACGGGAAGAAGTTGAATTAGTAACAAGCATTGATGGGATATGAGGGCGTACAGATGGAGAGGGAAGAGGAGGAGAGAGGAGCTCAGTGCATCATGGGAAGTCTCCCAGCAGTCTAGGCCTATATCAGCATAACTAAGGGGTGGCTCAGGGGTCACCTGAGTCAGCCCTACTATAAGCTTTATCAAAGAGGAAAGTCTTAAGCCTACTCTTAAATGTGAGGAGGTTGTCCGCCTCCCGTACACAAACTGGGATCTGGTTCCACAGGAGAGGAGCTTGATAGCTGAAGGCTCTGGCTCCCACTCTACTTTTAGAGACTCTAGGAACCACAAGGAACCCTGCATTCTGGGAGCGCAGTGCTCTAGTGGGGTAATAGGGTACTATGAGCTCTTTAAGATATGATGGTGCCTGACCATTAAGGGCTTTGAAGGTGAGGAGAAGGATTTTAAATTCTATTCTGGATTTTACGGGGAGCCAGTGTAGAGAAGCTAGTATTGGAGAAATATGATCTCTTTTCCTGGTTCTTGTCAGTAAATGTGCCGCAGCATTCTGGATCAGCTGGAGAGTCTTAAGGGACTTATTGGGGCAGCCTGATAATAGAGAATTGCAATAATCCAGCCTAGATGTAACAAATGCATGGACTAGTTTTTCTGCATCTGTTTGAGACAGGATGTGCCTGACTTTTGCAATGTTACGTAAGTGAAAAAAGGCAGTCCTTGAAGTTTGTTTTATGTGGGAGTTAAAGGACATATCCTGATCAAAGATAACTCCAAGATTCCTTACGGTGTCCCTGGAGGCCAGGGCAATGCCGTCTAGAGAAACTATATCTTTAGATAATGTGTTTCTAAGGTGTTCGGGGCCAAGTACAATAATTTCGGTGTTTAACATCAGAAAATTGCAGGTCATCCAGGTTTTTAAGTCCTTAAGTCATGCTTGACGTTTAGCTAATTGATTGGTTTCATCTGGCTTGATGATAAATATAATTGGGTATCATCTGCATAAGAATGAAAATTTATGGAGTGCTTCCTAATAATATTGCCTAAAGGAAGCATATATAAGGTGAATAGAATGGTGAATGGTCCAAGCACAGAATCTTGTGGAACTCCATGACTAACTTTGGCGTGCATAGAGGATTCATCATTAACATGTACAAACTGATATCGATCTGATAAATAGGATTTAAACCAGCTTAGTGCAGTGCCTTTAATGCCAATGAAATGTTCTAGTCGCTGTAATAGAATGTGATGGTCAATGGTATCGAATGCGGCACTAAGATCTAGTAAGACAAGTACAAGTACAGCAATTGTCAATTGCCAATTGTCGGATGCAATTAGAAGGTCATTTGTAACTTTCACCAGTGCTGTCTCTGTGCTATGATGCACTCTAAATCCTGACTGAAAATCCTCAAACAGCTTGTTGTTGTGTAGAAAGTCACACAACTGATTGGCGACTGCTTTCTCAAGGATCTTAGAGAGAAAAGGAGGGTTAGATATAGGTCTATAATTTTACAAAACCCCTGGATCAAGAGTGGGCTTTTTTAGAAGAGGTTTAATTACAGCTACTTTGTGTACGACTGTGGCACATAGCCTTTTAATAAGGAAAGATTGATCATATCTAGTAAAGAAATGCTAACTAAGGGTAAAACTTCTTTAAGCAGCCTAGTTGGGATGGGGTCTAAGAGACACGTTGATGGTTTAGATGAGGAAATCATGGAAATTAGTTGACTATGGTTGATGGGAGAAAAGCAGTCTACATGTACATCAGGTACAATAGTCTGTGTTGTGTTTTGTGATGTTGATGGCTGACATCTACAGTAGTTAACTCCAACGCTGAGACACAAACAGCTCTGATTTCGATTCACAGATGATTTATTGCTTACAAGCACTTCGGGATCAGGGAGATACAAGCCCAGTCTCAGTAAAACTATTCAGTATAAAAGAAAATCATAAACAAAGGAAACCAATCTAAATACACATTAACTGACAAATTATAGAGCCAACAGTCCAGGACTTCTTAAAAATTACACATTACACAAAGACACTACAGATACAGATAAATTAGTACACATAGATAATAATCTCTGATAGGCTATACATTAATATTTACAGGTTTTCATTTAACAGTCAAGCACTCACCTGGGGGATACAAGCCCGGTCTGACTTGTTCCCCCGGTGATGGACTTTATAACTGCATTGTTACCATGGATACTGTACTGTAGCTTAGTAATAAATATGAAATATAAAATAATAATCATAAAAATATGGAAATAACACATGTATGTACAACTTACAACTATCAAATAAAGGTAACATTACTGACAAAATTAAATTCTATATTAGAAGATTTTGCTATTAGACAAAGTAACAATTTAAACCTCAAATTATTTATTTAATGTAACATGCAAGAAGCATATGTTACATCTCACCCCCACTAAATTCAAGCATCACATAAAAATAATAAACAAATGCATAAAACTGAATTTGCTTTGTACATGAAACCTCAAGGAGACTCAGAATTAGTAAAAAGATGTGAGTAACTAACTCATACAGATGTATTACTTGTCAATATACTTCTTAAACAAATAGAGGAGTAGGAGAAACTGCCCAGGCAACTCTACTCAACATTCATACAATGTGCCTGTATAAACATTTTTACATCCTCAAATGCACCTTTGATAATATTCACTTCCTGCTCTTGGCCAATCCAGTAAAACTGCTGACGTGCCAACTGAAGGGTGCGGCCTCTGGCCTTGATGCCCTGCATCATCATGGATGCCCTTGAGCACTGCTGGTCTCAGTTCTGGTGGGACAACAAACTGGTGGACCTTATGGCCTGAGGACAGGTCTTTGGTTACCCTGTACAGAAGACCATTTACCAACTTTAGCTTTTCCCATTGCCTCAGAAGTCTCAGGACCTGGGCGTTTTCATGGCTCCTCTCATGCCTGGACGGGCACCTCTTTCGCTGAACATAGTACATGGCTCTGGATATGTGTCTGGATATGGATATTATAGGTGTCTTCTTCCTGCTTCCGTTGGAGTTCAGCATGCGAGAGGGCAGGGAGTGTTCTCTGAGAATGCAGGGAGTAGATATTGCCAACTGCCTCTATAGTAGCCACTCGGTCTTGTGAACAGGGCTCCCATACACTATGAGCAGAAAGGAGGGCTGCAACAGTGTTAGTGGTGACATTACCAGATTTCTCCTTTGGGGTCTCATGCTCTGAGGACAGGACCAGAGTGTTCACAGTCAGGTGGAATGCATCCTGGACATCATCGGGCTGAACCTCCTTTGCCTCGTTGACAAGAGATTGATAGGGCTCTTGGATAATTCGCCTGGTGACGCTGCCCTTAATGAAAGGGATTCTGCTGAGGCGATCAGGGATGACATTCTGCACACCTGGGACATATTTGATATCAAAGTCAAAAGGGGCCAGTTTGGACACCCACCGTGGCTTGGTGAGGATGTAGGTGAGTGGGTTATTATCAGTCCACACCGTGAATGGCTTTCCTTTCAACCAGTGAAAGAATTTGTGGCAAACAGCCCAAATCAAGGCCAGAAATTCAAGGCAGTGCGCAGGATATCTGGACTGGGCTTGGTTCAAGGACTTGCTGGCAAAGGCTACAGGTCTCGCTTTCTGCTCACCCTCTGCTATTTGGCTTAGACATGCACCTAGACCATAGGTAGAAGCATCAACTGACAAAATGAAGGGCTTGTTGAAATCTGGGTGAGCCAACACCACAGTGTCCAAGAGAGCCTGCTTCAGAGACTGGAAGGCTTCTTGGCATTCTGTAGTCCAGTCGGCAGGAGACAGCTTATGCCATTTTGGGCACTGGGAATGTGGCTTGGACTTGGGCTCAGATGTCAGCTTGTATAGTGGTCTCGCTAGGGTAGAGAAGCCTTCAATGAATTGGTTGTAGTAGTTGAACATGCCCAGCACTGATCTCAGTTTCCGGGGAGAGGGAGTACATCCATCCTCCATCATGAGGTCCTTCTCTGTAAGGTTTGCTATGTCCTCAACCTTCTCTGGATCTGTAGACACCCCATTCTCAGTGATTATATGGCCCAGGAACTTGAGCTTCTTTCTCAAAAAGTGACATTTCTTTGGAGCAAGTTTGAGGCCATGGTTCTGCAGGCGTCTGAACACCATCTCAAGTCTCTCAAGGGCTAGCTCTTCAGATGGTGCAAAGACGAGGAGGTCATCAAGGTAGCAAAGGAGACTGGTGTAGTTCTGGTCACCAAAGATAGATGTCATGGGCCTCCATGAAGGAGCCTGGACTGTTGCAGAGGCCCTGTGGCAGTCTGTTGTACTCGTAGAGGCCAACAGGGGTTGTACACGTGGTGAACTTTTTGCCATCTTCATGAAGGGGGACATTGTAAAAGCCGGAGGTCAGATCCATGGAGCTAAAGAAAGCATCACCTCCAAGAGCAGCCAGGGCATCTGACTGGTGAGGTAGAGGGAAAGCATCCTTGAAGGTACGTCTGTTTAGCTCCCTAAAATCAGTGCACACTCGAAGGTCTCCATTCTTCTTCCAGACTAACACCAGGGGAGACGCCCACTCACTGCAGGACTTCCTGATACCCTTTTCCTCCATCTCGTCAAGAACCACCTTGAGCTTGTGGTAGTCTGCTGGAGAGACTCTTCTGTAGGGGAGACGGATGCGATACGATGAATGAAATCCTTTGCTTCTCCACAGTCAAGCTTATTCCTGGGAAACAATCCATTGTATTTGGTTACCAGAGCCCTGACCTTAGCTTTCCATGACTCACTCACTTCACAGGAGTCAAGATCCAGCCCAGCCTGTTCAAACTCCTGGAGCATGGGACCATTGTCCTCCACAGACATGGTTCACTCTAATGTCACCACAGACTTCCTGTTGGGTGTCCTGAGGAACGCTACCAGCACGGGTTGATAGATCAAGGTCTTCCAGGGCGATACAGGGGGACACATCTGCCAACTTACATTGCAGAGTTATGTCGCAAGGTAAGTGGTTCATCCAAGGGGTTCAGGACCTTGACTGGAACCCAGCCATCACCCCAAAGAGGCGCCACAACCCTGCCAACTATCACATTTCGGTTGAGGGTTCTTGATGTTGGAGGCTCCACAATAACTGCGCTGCCAATGAAGAGGTCGGACTGCATAGGGAGTTTGCCCCATAGTATGTGCTCTGTGCGAGGCTGCAGTGTTAGACTTTTTTAGCTTGACTGTGGCTATCTTGTCAGGAATATGGTGGCCTCTCCAACGCTCAACAACCCTGGTGCCATGTCTTCTCCAGGTACGCGACACACTCACACCCAGCCATCCACATGATGTAAAAGAAAACGCGATTCATCAGACCAGGCCACCTTCTTCCATTGCTCCGTGGTCCAGTTCTGATGCTCACATGCCCATTGTAGGCACTTTTGGCGGTGGACAGGGGTCAGCATGGGCACCCTGACTGGTCTGCGGCTATGCAGCTCCATACGCAACAAACTGCGATGCACTGTGTTCTGACACCTTTCTATCAGAACCAGCATTAACTTTTTCAGCAATTTGAGTTACAGTAGCTCTTCTGTTGGATCGGACCACACGGGCCAGCCTTTGCTCCCCACGCGCATCAATGAGCCTTGGCCGCCCATGACCCTGTTGCGGGTTCACCGGTTTTCCTTCCTTGGACCACTTTTGGTAGGTACTGACCACTGCAGACCGGGAACACCCCACAAGAGCTGCAGTTTTGGAGATGCTCTGACCCAGTCGTCTAGCCATCACAATTTGGCCCTTGTCAAAGTCGCTCACATCCTTATGCGTGCCCATTTTTCCTGCTTCCAACACATCAACTTCGAGGACAAAATGTTCACTTGCTGCCTAATATATCCCACCCACTGACAGGTGCCATTGTAACAAGATAATCAATGTTCTTTACTTCACCTGTCAGTGGTCATAATGTTATGGCTGATCGGTGTAGATATATATAGATATATTATTGATAGATATAGATAGATAGATATGTACCTAAAGCACAACTGAACTACACCTGAACTACTGCCGGTGAACAACCATTAAGATTAAAAGGCCATACTATTATTGCCACATTGTAGGTTCATGGCTAACACGATGCTTTTGCCTTATTAAGGTTGCTTGGCAACGACACACTCCAAAGCAATCCACAAGCTGGATGTGCCATCATTAGATTGGCCGATCGCCCCATTCCCCAGACTGCAGTACCCACTGGAGGAATTTACCAGAGAGAATGCACAGGAAGAGGCTCGCTGTCTGGAGGAGGTAGGCTGTATATGTGCAGAGGGGACGTGTATGTGCGCAGTCACAGTACAGCTGTCATTTTGCACATGCAATTACTGTATAACTGCACTGTTGGTGTTTTCACCTTTGCAAAAGAAAAAAGTCAACAAAGGTAGTACTAAATTAAGTCCCTTAATCAAAGCAATTTGGAAAGCAATTTACACCATAAGTAACATTAGTACGTATGTCATCTGGCTGTTGTTATTTGTAGCATAGCCAGAGGGTGTACTGTATGTTGTCAGATAATACACCGCTGTGATAAAAAAAAAAACTGATTGCAACCTCTAGATTATTTAATTGATCTCTCAAAGAATTAACTTGTGACTCATACTTAATTTACATGGTTGTGCTAGGAAAGTAGCCCATTCCTTAATAATATTTTAAGCTTTGATTGAGGATAAACATACATTTTGTATTTTATAATCTCTTAATTGATTAATCAGTAAAACTTATAAAGCTATAAATTGTCACAAAAAAAAGTGTGTGCGCGCGTGTGCATGCTTGCTTGTTGGGACTCACATATGTGTCACCAGGTGGAGGATCTGATCGTGAAGTGGAGGCAGAAGGGGAAGCCTGTGGCAGGGATTGTAATTGAACCAATCCAGGCTGAAGGCGGAGATAACCACGCCTCCCCAGACTTCTTCAGAAGCCTCCGCAACATTGCACGCAAGGTAACAGTTATCACTATGGCAACAGATCCTTTAAAAGACCTTAGCTTGTTTTGCTCATTACAGGTATAATGGTTTACCACCCTCAGACACCACTATGTTAACATGAAGTGCATCATGTATTCCCAGTAATAGCTTATGATATCTGTCCTTTGGCAAAATAACAACATCTTACAATAGAGTGGTAATTTGATCATCAATACTGGATCAGACTGCATTATATCATACCACAATGTAATCTTGTGATACAGTGACACTTGTTGAGCTCTGGTAAGTGCAAATATTTACCACAAAGTGTATAATGCCTCATATTATATATTATAAGTACTAATGATGGTTGCGCATCTTGTGACTTTGACTTTATTTTTCTTTACTAGACCCAACATGGATTCCAAGGTTGCAGGATAGTCATGAAATTTGAATAAGACATACACATCACACCTATAGTGAGAAGCGATATAAGCGACAACATGCTCAGGGAAACTTAGTTGGTCATCATTCACAGTTGCCATTGATTTCTTGCAGACTTTGTTGGAGGCAGTGAGGTGTAGCTGAGCTGGATATAACTGTTGTGCTGAACAGAAAGACTGGCTGTGATCACCAGGAGTTCAGTCTTGAGAGATTGAGTTAAAGGTGGTTCCATCATCCATTTTGAGATATTACTGAGGCAGGCTGAGATTCGTGCTGAGAGAGTGGGGTCGTCTGCTGGGAGGAACAGATAGAGCTAGGTGTCATCAGCATAGTAATCAGCATAGTAATGGTAAGAAAAACCATGTGAGAGGATGATCGGATTGTATGATTTGTAGTTTATTCAGGGATTTAAATGTGGTTTGAATCTGAATTTACTGTAAAGGTATCTGTGTGATTGTTGCTGGAGCAGTAAAGCAGTATGGTAGTATGTGGAAACACTCAAATGCAAGTGATAGCCACACCTGCTCTATATGTGTTCTCGGCCACAGACTCTCTTTGTTCTTGGGCATGCAGCCACATGGTTTTAGACTACTGTTTAACAGTGCTGATTTTGTAGATTGTTTTGGATTTAACTATCAAACAAAGTTCAATTGTTTGAGTCATACATAGAAAACTTTGGAAGGGTTAGCCAGCCTATCTGGCCTTGGTGGAAGTGGAGTATATGGAAAGATTGCTTCTTAAATAATGTACAAAGTGGATTGCACTATTTATTGTCTGCAATATGTATGTATCACTGCATTGTATTTATCTTTATCAATTATTTATTTTGCTATCATCTATCATGTTTTGCTGTTTGCTCGATCCCTGTGCCAGCAGAAAGCTCTGAGCCGGGTTACAGATCCGGGTAATTGATCTTTTTCTGATTGGTCGGTTCTGGTACAGAGCTTTGCGGGTGCAGGGCGGGTATGGGTTTGCAAAACTGGAGTCGTGCATTACTCTACTGAAGATTGTTCTAATGCCAGTGGCCCAGCACATGCTAAGGATTTCAACCCAGTTGCCATGTTTTGTATGACCATTGCCAAAGTGAAAAGAAGAGACATAGGAATCCATAGGATAGTTATATCCAAAGTAGAAACTTGTGTATTAAGAGAAGTTCTTGCAGTGACTACAGTAAATCCATGACAAATGAAAGCATTTGGGTGAGAAAAATAGTATTAGGCAGTGTGCCGTTTACCCAATGACATGGATTTGTTTTGTATCTTGATGCGCAACAAAACAGATCAGATTAGATACTTGTATTTAAATTCTATCAATTACCATGATTTTCTCCTGTTCTTTTGGGGAATGCCCAGTTCCTACTACTATTTCACTCTTTCTCTCTTTCACTGTTGGCCTGGGGAGGACCTAAATTGCTTGGCAGGTTCACTCCACACTGCACTACTGACCAGCCAGTGGGGGTCACTAGTGCAGCATCAAGGACATATATTAGATGGTCTGTGATACAGAAGTGGTAAAGGACAATACATGAAAAATGATCCATGAATATAGGCTTAGTAGTAGTAGTAGAAGTATTTTCTAAGATGTTGTACTGTATAGAACCTTTTTAACTTGATTTTGATTTTGTATAGTTTTTCTACCTCTTTGGCATGTCTTTTGTGCCACTATAACCTTTTTACAGTTTTGCTGCTTTGAATCAAGCGGCCTTGTATTGTCTTTGGTCAAACTTTGTACTTTTAATACATGCCTTTGGTGTCATACATAGCTTTAGCCTACCAGACACGAAGACTTTTTTTTTTCAGCAAACCCACCTGTGCATCAGTTACTGTATGCTTGGGGTAACTGATGCACAGGTGGGTTTGCATCACTTACTGTATGCTTGGGGTGTATAAACCTTATATATTATGTTCATCATATGTCAGCACTGGTCCAGCTGCTGGGATGCCTAAAGGTTCTGGCGCGAGGTATACCATACATCATTGTGGACCTGATAATTGACACGGTCTGGTCCTGAGTCCTCCCTATGACGACTTACTCGCGTTTCAGGGACTTTCCTGTCAATGAGTGAAAAACTTTTCCTTTTCTTCCTACTTGCATTCACCATTTATCTACCTTGGTCACTTTCCCATGTCTCAGTCTGTTACCCTTTATCTCCTCAGCATGGCTGTGCTTTCCACGTGGATGAAGTCCAGACTGGTGGAGGGACCACAGGGAAGTTTTGGGCCCATGAGCACTGGGGCATGGACGACCCTGCTGACATTGTCTCCTTCAGTAAGAAGCTTCTGACTGGTGGCTACTACCACAAGGACGAATTACAGGCTGATAAGGTTTGTCATTTTTAAACATGTTTTCTACAATGACCACAGACCACATATTGGGCATATTAGTGAAGTTTTATATGTTACAAGACAATAAGTCTAAAGCCTTGTTAACAGCCCATAGAGGCTTGAATGTCCACTATACCCCATAGTATGAATCTGTTTGGCAGGACAAACAACATACTGATGATCTAGCTATTCCTGGAGTTTCTCAAGTATTGGGGCTAAAGATTTCAAGTTTGTTACTGTAGTTTCTTAGATCACAAAGTGAATGGTCAAAGAGACATTTTGATCTACTGGTTAGCCCAAAAGTCAGAAAATCACCAAAAGCATTAGAAATAACAGCTACGAGCAGCATTGAGCGGGCCCTCGCACCTTCGTGCACATCGGGATGTGCAACATCCGCAGCTTCATTACTGGACACCAGGCACGGAGAGGTTAATCAGGTGAAACAGGAAGATTCCTGGTGGGCCGGGTTGGTAAACACAATAATTTTATAAATAGATCAGTCATCTCAGCACGCATAAAAAGTAATAATCAGGGTTTTCCTAACATTATAACACTTAGGCGCAAAAAGAAGTAGTACGACCCCTGGAAATGGCAAAAAAATGGCCTAAATGTTCACAGTTTAAATGTTTGGCTGACTTCCTGTTGGGTGTAGGGTATGTTCATGGATGTATTATAAAAACTGGATAGGGCACCGCTGCTCAGTCTTCCTCCAGTTTTTCCCCAGTGGCCACTCTTGGTATTGCAGCGAAAAATTCCCCTGCAGCCCAAAAAGCATTTTCCCCATAGACCACCAGTGTAAAAGAGACGTCTGTAAAACTGTTGACAGGACACCTCAAATTGCAAACGAGGTTGATTATGACTCTTTCTATTATGCAATTTTGATCCATGGAGGTTTTATATTTGTAAAACTTTCCTCGAGCTGAGAAAAGTCGTTTAAAGATCTGTGACGTCATCACAATGTAAAGTCTATGGGCCGAGCAGGAACTCGTGGCTGGGGCCAGCGGGAGAAACACTACCGCACATATTCGGTGGGCTGTAAACCCGGAAGCTAGATTTGTTTTTTTGGCGTATGCGCCAGGTGAGCAATTCCTATTGGACTGAATAGGCGCCATCTTTGGGTCCGGTATCCATTTCTTATAGTACATCCATGGGTATGGCTCCAAGAGGCTTTTTTTAAAGTCTGGACATGATACAAGAGCCTACCAAATTTGGTACATCTAGGTGAAACAGAATGGTGGGGGCTTTAGTTTTGAAATCTGCCCACAACCAATATCAGATATTTATTTTCACCAAGCCTGACGTGTGTGCCAGCTTTCATGGGTTTTCGAGCAGGCTAAGCACCTCGTTTTTGCATTCAAAGACGTAAAATGATAATACTAATAATAATACTTTCAATTTCAATAGAAAAGAAAATCCATACCTAATTTTATGGCAGAAAGCCCAGTAGTTATTTTGCTCTAGATGAAAGTCCAAAGGACTGTCTGTCTAACACTTACAAGTTTGGTATCTTGTGGCATGCTGCTAAAAAACACTGAAAACTCTTTCTTAATGTTTCTTTACTCAGATGTGTTGCCATGATGTACAATGACACATACTCTTCTACATTATGGATGTATTTAGGACCTTAGGTTTTGACTTAACATGTGGTCAAACACACACAGTGTCTTCATGAGTCCATGACACACATGTAGGACTTAACATTACTGTTCACTGTCATTTGCCTGTCACTTTTAGATGTTAAAAGATGCTTATGGGATCATTGTCATTTTTACTTACAGGTGTGTTTGCTTGTGTATCTGCTTTCTCTTTTTTCAGCCATACCGTATCTTTAACACATGGATGGGTGACCCATCAAAGAACTTGTTGCTGGCTGAGGTTCTCAATGTGATTCGCAGAGAAAACCTTCTGGAGGAGGTGACCCGTTCTGGGAAAGCCTTGCTAAACGGCCTTTATGAGCTACAGGTAGTGTGTTTCTGAGTGAAGGTGTGCATATGTAAAGGTGCAGTTTGTTTTCTTTTATACAAATTTGTTGTGGTTGAATATTGAGTAATTTTAAGATTGGTTCTTTTATGGGTACTTGAAGAAACCAGGGAGTGTGATTAGCTTATCAGAATATATGGTTTTGGTGTGATTTATGGTCGTGAGTGCAGCCTTGCCTCTCTCTCTCTCTCTCTCTCTCTTTCTCACTCACTCACTCACTCACTCACTCACTCACTCACTCACTCACACACACACACACACACACACACACACACACACACACACACACAGTAGAAAGGCCACAGTGGACAGAAGTATAACCCTAGACACATTTTACTTGAGTTAATGACAACTATACTTGTTACTGTCCCCTAAGTGCAAAAAAACCCTGAGTCATTTATTAAACACCTGTTAAAGCCACAGCTTCCATTAACTGCTGATATATTTCACACAGCCATAGCGGGCTTGTTATAGAAAATTGTTATAATCAAGCTAAAATGAAAGTTGTCGGTATGAAGCCTAACTGTTTAGCATAATTAGCCACATATCTTAATTCTTATAGACTTTCTGGCTGAGACTGCAGCCCCTCCTCCCTCTGCCAGCTGTACCTGTCAGGCAGAGAATCCACATCAGCAGCAGAGGACAGAATGAATGATAGTGATTTCTATGTTATACATTCTTTTTAAACTTTATTCACTGTCTTAATGTTAAGAATAGTATTTATTTTATTTAGAAATGTACATTTGTTTTCAGGGAGATAATAATTAGTGTATATAGCAACTTATGCTAAATGTAATATATACTGTATTAAAAATATAAATACATTTTAATCCAGTTCTGAATTAATTATTTTTCTTGCACAGCAATAAAAATGAACCGATAACCGAACCCTCAAAGATTTGGCCACACTATCCCTTAAATATCTCTGGGTGTATTAGACCATTGTGGGCTAAGTTGTAAATCAATGATCAGAGTTGATGTATGACAATATTGAATTTTTATGTTCTCAGTCATAAACAGGCTTACTGTATTTTACTTGGATCATGCTTGGCATGGATATGAGATAAATGTGTGTGAACATCAACTGTGTGCGTCTTGTCCTCAGGCTCAGTACCCCGGCATATTGAGCCGGGCTCGAGGACAGGGAACCTTCTGTGCCATTGATATCTGTGATGATGCAACACGCAACAGCATCCTGCTCAAGGCCAGAGACAAAGGTATGAAGTACATCACTATTCATCTTTTGTTCTTATTTGGGGGGTTATCATTGTGGCACGCTCTCATTTGGAGTGGTTTAAGGTGTGGACGGTCATGGTTTGGCCCTGCAGGCTAGCCCCAGCTGTGGGGATGTACTGGCAGTACAATGAGCATGGCACAACTAAAGCATACTGAGGCTTACCATAGCCAGCGTAATAAAATGACACTGCTATATTTACTTGTTGATTAAGGCCAATGCCATTATTTAGCAAATGGGAATAAGAGATCACTTTTGTCCTTAATCCTGCTGGCTTCAAGAACGAGTTTTATCCCTAATACAACATAATCTACCACAAAGTCTGAGCACAGAACAGTAATTATTTAGATACTGTTCCATTTAGACAATAAATTTAGAAGATAACATTTAAGTGTGTCTTGATGCTCGCTGCTATAACAAATATATATATATCTCAGGATTTCACTGTGCTGCTTTAAATAATCCATGAAAACAGTAGGCTGTTTCTCTAGGCTACATACTGTAAATGTGTGGGCAATTATTAATTAAAAGCCATTTTATACATAACTATAGGCCTTTCTCAGACAGTACAGAGTACTCCTAGTTGGAACTCAATGTTCTTGGGAGTGAATTGGCAAATTGAACTCTGGCATCCAAACTCCTGAGAATGGGAGAAGTTGCAATTTGCAATTTAAGCTGCAAGCAGCGATGAATGGGCCCTCGCACATCTGCGCACGTCGGGGCGTAAAGCATCCGCCGCTTCACAACCAGACACCGGGCACAGAGAGGTTAACCAGGAGAAACGAGAAGATTTGGGCCATGAGGGCTGGTCATGGGGTCGGCAAACACAATCATTTTATAAATGATCATTCATCTCAGCGCCCATAAAAAATAAAGTAATCAGGGTTTTCCCTAACACTACAACACTTTAGTGCACTGCCCAAGTGTTTTTCACAGCTTGTCAGTTGAATGAGAAGAAAGTAAATTATACTGAGAGTTGTCTATCATGTTTTGCTGTCATCAATGTTCGCGCTGGTTTCTCTGTCCTCCCAAAAATATTTAAGAGGAAAGTGTGTGTGTGTATGTGTAGGATCTCAGCTCCAACACACACACGCAGAGCAGAGAGGGAGAAGCAACACAGAAGATGGGACTGATGACAGTGAACAGGCAGCCGATGTAGCCAACTGCTCCTGACATGGTTACCTGTGCCGGTTGTAATTCTGCAAAATAAATATAGGTGCAATAATATATTTGTCTCATAATAATCCTGAGTGAAGTTTAGAAAGAATGAAGACGACAGACATCAGTCAGAGTTTCCTTTCTCTTGTCCTCCTCCCTCTGCTGCTTTGTAATGTAAATGAAATGATGATTGTCTCACAAGGCTAACTTCCTGTTTACAGTAGGTGGCGCTGTGACTATGACTGAATATTGTCATATAGATGTCCTCAGACCTGTAAAATTATCCAGCATGAGAAATTTGGAGCGTATTGGATGGTGTACAGTCAAGTTCCTGTTTCACGGCGGGACATCAAAGTTTAATGCCATGTCATGGGCACGCCGTTCACAGAGGTCTTTAGATTACACAGCCCAAATTTGAAGTGGATCTAATAAATTCTCTAGGAGGAGTTAATAAAAGTACGAGGCCTGGAAATGGCAAAACTTTCACTAAATATTGAAATAGTATTCACAATAACTGACTTCTTGTGTGTTTTAGGGTATGGCTCCAAGAGGCTTTTTTTAAGTCTAGACATGATGCATGTGCCACCCACATTTCATAAATTTACGTCAAATTTTAATGGGGGGGCTTTGATTTTGAAAATTTGTAGGGGGCGCTATCGAGCCGTTTTGCCACACCCATGTCCAATACCCATATCAGATACATTTGTGCCACTGATGATGCATGTGTAAAGTTTGGTGAGTTTTCAAGCATCCCTAGCCCCTCAAAAAACTGCTTCCTGTTTATGGCAAACAATGTGGTGTCATGGCAATGCCGTTTGATGAAAACTCACAGTCTTGACAGTGAAGCATCATTAATGTGTATGGGCCTGTAACTTCCTGTTGTCACTAGGTGGCGCTATGACTTTGATTCAATATTGACCCCTACATGTGTTCATCAAACATGAGGAATATGGAAAAGATCTGATCCGAGCCGAGTTACAACAGTTTAATTTTTCATGATAAAGCATCAATATTCGCCGCGCAGCCATGACCACGCCCTCCAGTGAAAACTCACAATTTTCACTGTAAAGCATCATCAAGGTCTTAAGGCTTTACTGGCAAATTTTGAGGTTGTTCTGCTCAACCCACTAGGAGTTGCATGTCAGACTATAAAACGTGTCATTTCCTGCTGCCAGTAGGTGGCGCTATGACTGTGACTGAAAATTAGCATATAGATGCCTTCAGGGCAGGGGGGTCATGAAACATGGTAAGTTTGGGGCCTCTTGGACAATGTACAGTCCAGTTATAAACCACTTCCTGTTTGACGGCGAAACACGTAAATTCCACGCGACCCCACGGGCACACCATTCAACAAAAACTGGCCAACGTCTGTAGATGGCACAGGCCAAATTTGAAGTCAATCCGATAAAATCTCTAGGACTAGTTTGTCAAAGTACGGAGCCCCGAAATGGCAAAGATTGCACTAAAAATTGAAATTGTATTGAGACTAACTGACTTCCTATTGGGTCCTGTTGGGCCTCCAAGAGGCTTTTTTCTAAGTCTGGACATGATACATATGCATACCAAATTTGTTGTTTTGAAAACCGTAGGTGGCGCTATTTTTTTATCCCCCCCACGCTCCAAACCCATGTCAGATCGCTATTTTTGCCAAGCCTGACGTGTGTGCAGATTTGCATGACTTTTCGAGCACCCCTAGCACCTCATTTTTGCCTTGAAAGACGTGCAAGAAAAATAAAAATAATAATAATAATAATCCTTACAAATTCAATAGGTCCTTGCACCATTTGGTGCTCGGGCCCTAATAATAATAATAATTCCTTCAGTTACAATAGGGTCCTCGCATGACTTCGTGCTCAGGCCCTAATAATTCCTTCAGTTACAATAGGGTCCTCGCACTACTTTGTGCTCAGGCCCTAATTAGGACAATGACATTCCTACTGAAATCACCATTTCAGTTGGACTCAACACACCTGTTATCGCTACTGTAATGTATATAATGTATGTATATTTGTATATAATGTTAAACAAAATCTAATATCATACACCACACTGACCCCGTTTGTTTCCACACATTTATCAAAATGTGGTAAGATCTGTACATATAATACATACATACACTGTACATAGGAACATGTATGTACAAGTCCATAGAGGCACTGCTACTATTACAACGTTTACTGTTGTATAGACAGTTAACATTGACAGTCGTTACGCGCAGCAGGTGAGCAGAAAACTCATTGCCATGATGTCATTATTCAATTCAATTCAATTCAGTTTTATTTATATAGCGCCATATCATAACAAAGTTATCTCAGGGCACTTTTTCTAGTAGAGCAAGTCTAGACCGACTCTTTATATTTACAGAGACCCAACAGTTCCCACCATGAGCAAGCACTAGGCGACAGTGGCAAGGAAAAACTCCCTTTAACAGGTAGAAACCTCGAGCAGAACCAGGCTCTAGGTGGGCGGTCATCTGCCTCGACCGGTTGGGTTGAAGGGGGAGAGAGAGCAGGAAGAAAGAGAACATACAGCAGCACAATACAGTTTCACACAGAGATGTAACGCAATGGCCGCGGCAATGGCATGGCTGTCAACACCAACAGAAACAATACTAAGAGCAATATTACAGCAGCAGCACTAATAATAATAGCAACAGCAACTGCAGCAGCGGGTGCAGAG
>VMKM01003893.1:0-26521 GCA_008360985.2 Macquaria ambigua | reverse complement strand
GTTGTTGTTTCAGACCTTGTCGAACTTCTTGGTGTTGAGAAGGTCTGAATCGTTGTCACAGCCTCAGTTGTTACACTTGGAGTGGGAGATGTTAGAATTGTTGTGGTCGGTGTTTCTGTGACTGTGGTTGTTGTGGTGGGTGTTTCTGTGATTGTGGTTGTTGTGGTGGGTGTTTCTGTGGTTTTTGCTGGGGTGCTGGGTTCTTCAGTTGTTGTGGCAGCAGTAGTTGTTGCCTTTTCTGTGGTTGTTATGGTGGGTGTTTCTGTGATTGTGGTTGTTGTGGTGGGTGTTTCTGTGGTTTTTGCTGGGGTGCTGGGTTCTTCAGTTGTTGTGGCAGCAGTAGTTGTTGCCTTTTCTGTGGTTATTGTGGTGGGTGTTTCTGTGATTGTGGTTGTTGTGGTGGGTGTTTCTGTGGTTTTTGCTGGGGTGCTGGGTTCTTCAGTTGTTGTGGCAGCAGTAGTTGTTGCCTTTTCTGTGGTTATTGTGGTGGGTGTTTCTGTGATTGTGGTTGTTGTAGTGGGTGTTTCTGTGGTTTTTGCTGGTGTGCTGGGTTCTTCAGTTGTTGTGGCAGCAGTAGTTGTTGCCTTTTCTGTGGTTATTGTGGTGGGTGTTTCTGTGACTGTGGTTGTTGTGGTGGGTGTTTCTGTGATTGTGGTTGTTGTGGTGGGTGTTTCTGTGGTTTTTGCTGGAGTGCTGGGTTCTTCAGTTGTTGTGGCAGCAGTAGTTGTTGCCTTTTCTGTGGTTATTGTGGTGGGTGTTTCTGTGCTTGTGGTTGTTGGGGTGGGTTTTTCTGTGGTTTTTGCTGGGGTGCTGGGTTCTTCAGTTGTTGTGGCAGCAGTAGTTGTTGCCTTTTCTGTGGTTATTGTGGTGGGTGTTTCTGTGACTGTGGTTGTTGTAGTGGGTGTTTCTGTGGTTTTTGCTGGGGTGCTGGGTTCTTCAGTTGTTGTGGCAGCAGTAGTTGTTGCCTTTTCTGTGGTTATTGTGGTGGGTGTTTCTGTGACTGTGGTTGTTGTGGTGGGCGTTTCTGTGATTGTGGTTGTTGTAGTGGGTGTTTCTGTGGTTTTTGCTGGGGTGCTGGGTTCTTCAGTTGTTGTGGCAGCAGTAGTTGTTGCCTTTTCTGAGGTTGTTGTGGTGGGTGTTTCTGTGGTTGTTATTGATGAGGGTGTAATTGTGGTTGAAGTAATACAAATGTTAGCGCAACATTTGACTCGTATTTCATAGTCATAACAAATAGGAAGTGGAACTTGGTCTTTGTTATGACAGATCAGTCCAACTGCAGAATCACATGTTACATTTTGGCCTAGTTCACTCAAAGGTTGATCTTTATATTGTTTTGCTCTACATTCTATTTCCTGAGGTTTGTTTCCGCAACGACTCAAATCTGGATTAGTAATTTTTTCAATGGTTTCATAATCTCCACCATTTGGAGTGTTGGGGTCAGAGTCAGGGTAATGATTGTTGATCCAATCTGACCACTCACAAACAAAGCAGTCAGCGGTTGTTGTTTTGATTGTGCTGGATGTAGGCAATAAAGAGGTTGGCACTGTTGTTGTTTCAGACCTTGTCGAACTTCTTGGTGTTGAGAAGGTGTGAATCGTTGTCACAGCCTCAGTTGTAACACTTGGAGTGGGAGATGTTAGAATTGTTGCTGTGGTCGTTGTGTCTGTTGTTGTCAAAAAAATAAAAGACTGAATCATTAACCCATCTTTAAAATGGTCAAAATATTACACACCTATGCTGTGCATTTTTAAAGTGTATTATTCTTACCAAAAATAAAGACTGTTGTTGTTGGTGGTGTTGTTGGTGGTGGTGTTGATGGTGTTGGTGTGGGGGTGGTTGAAGATATATTGCATATCTCCATGATTCTTGTAAGAGTTCCATTTATTCCACAAACAGCAGTGATACAGGTTCCATCTCCATCATGTGTTTTATAGATTGTTTCTCCATACTTAAATGTCTGTCCATTAAATGAACAATAGCAAGCTGCAAAATAAATTATGAGAATTATATTAATCTTTATTGTTTGAAAGATTAATATAGTATAGTAGTATGTAGATTTATACTATTGTCTTTTCAATTAATCTGTATGTTATCATAGTTTCCTCAGTGACAACAATCAATCACAGTAATAGTCATAACCATATTCACCTTTGACATCATAGCTGCACTCCACCTTTGTTGAAGAACAATGACTAAAAGGTAAATGAAATAAGAAAAGTTACAATACACAATGTATGAACATATAGGGTACTAATTTGGTGTTGGCACACAGCACGAAACACAGCATTGAACCAGTGGACTGTTTTTTTCCTGGGGAGCACTGAGATTATTTCCTTATTATATAAACATATATATTCTGTATAAGGATTGCTAAAACTGCAATAAAATAGTTTTCATTTTATAATCGAGCTAAACAACACGGTTGTTTATTAGTATACATAATTCTATTATATCAGCTTTTGTCAAAACAATATAAAGGTTATCATCAACTTTTGCACTATGCTGCGGGCATTAATAAGATGGAAAGTGTCCTACCAGTTCTGACAGTTTTCCTTTGGAATGAGCTCCCCTTCTTTATAATGCTTCCTTTCGTTATCATAGCAGCCACATTCCTCCTTTGACACACACTTCATGGTAACTTCCTCCAAATAAGGTCGTTCAGGTGGGCAACTTGGATAGCAGCCTTAAAAAGTTAAATGTTACTGTAAATTGTCTATTTATAATAAATTAACTAGCACAAGAATAGATACAGACAGGAAATCTAGCCTAAACCACGTGATAATCTCTGAGTGGTGAAATTAAATGAAAAGTCATTAACACCACAGTAAGCACAATTGTGCTTAACCAATGGGCTTTACTAGAAAAGACCATGGATAGTCAATCAACTCTCCTTAAATAATTATAACCTTAAAAATACATGCAATATCACTTTCATGTCATTTGTACCTTCTAATGCTGGAATTCGATTGTAGCACACTCCTGAGGGATTACTGCATGTCTTCATGCAGGGTTTTCCACAAGCCTCATAGTGCCATTCACACTTTCCATCAGGGTTGTAATAATCACAAAATAGTGCTAATAAAACAAAATAAAGGAAAATTAACAAGATACACAAAAACATAACAAGATACAAGAAAAGCTTACATGATTATAATGATTATAATGTTTAATTCCTCACAGAAACACAAATAAAACACTCACGGCAGATTGTGGGAGTTCTCCATTTCACACAGGCTCCAGCCTCGTTACAGACTGCTGCGTAGGCTGCTACAGCTGAGCAGAAACACTCACAATCTCCTCCTGTATTGCAGGCACATGTGTCTCTCACACAGGCATCATGATAGGTTTTTGGATTCACCTTTTTGAAAGAAACCATTGTAAATGCAAGTACTGTAGGGGCTGAATTATATTCTGCTAATTATGCAGAAAGTTAGTGTAGACAGTTAACTGTCACATTACAGTAACTTCATTACAATAACTTTGTTTGCGATTACAAGCCATGTGACATTGCTTGGCAGTTTTCTTACCTTTGAGTGGCAACCAGCAAATACTTCACTCTTGATAATGCTGCAGTGTTTTAATGCCCATGCCTGCCTGTATGAGTACAGACTGCAGGGATTGTTTAGTGTTTTTGCATTAGGGCAGGCAGGTGACACTTTCCAGCTGTTGCCAAACTCAAGGGCTTCAACCACAACTGCTTTGCTTCTGGTGGTGAAATCGTTCTTGATATTCCCATCAAAATTCCCACAGAGACCACAGACTTTTCCCTGGAATAAAATGAGATCTAGTTAATTTGTAAAATGGCAACTTCATTAACATTTACCTGAATACCTTTATATCTGCTCACCCACCTTGAATGTGGAGCTGAGTTTGATCATGAGTGTTGTCTTCTTATTCCAAATGAGAACAATACCATTCTTTGCCTCAATGACAACATATATACCCATAGTGTGGACCTGATAGGGTATGTCCTCCCCTTTGCTTTGTTTGATAACTCTGATATTTTCCTCTGAAAGAACAATTTCATTGTTCTGAAAGAAACAAAACATGCTCATTTGTAATCCTGCAAAGTTAATTTCAGCATTTTAAAAATTATTTTAAATGCATAGTGTTATGTACCCCTAAGTAGAGCTTGATAGCAGTGGAGCACAAGCTTTCAGTTGTTCCACATGGGATGCTCTCAGTCAGGACCCTGAAGGTGCCATTCATATCGTCACAGTAATCCTGCAAGATACTGATGTCAGTATCAGAAGACTGACTTTTGACAAATCACAAAGACTTAACATAAGTTTGTACTATACCTGAGCAAAGACGTAGCCACAGTCCCCATTAAAGGAGAATATCTTTTCATCAAAAGTGATGTAATGCCCTTCTCCATATATGGTACAGGTTCCATCACACTCATTATCTGTGCATTCCCATATTCTGCTTTTGCAAGTGCTATGATTTAAATAGATGAAATAATGTCAAGTAATATATCTCAAATAAAAACAAAACACACAACAGTGAACTGACAAAGCACTACATTAGTGTGGAAAGGATTAAAGGGCTCACCAGGTATTGCAGTTCACTCTGACTGTCTGTCCAGAATGGTAGGATTCTCCATTATATGTGCAGGGACACTGCTCCTCCTTAATACAACCTCCATTACCATCTGACAGACGGCCATCAGGACATACACAGCCTGACATACACTGTGTACTGACCTATTTAGCGTAACAGAAATGTATTTAACATGTCATGCTGCTGCTATAGTATACATATGTAGAATATTCAACAACAGTCATGAACCAGAATCTCAGTCTTACACATCCTGTGTCCAGTGTCTGGCAGCTTTTTTGGCACTCGGATCCCGTTGCACCTGGCTTTTCACTTGAGCAGTTGAAGAAAACCATTGGATTGCTGCATGCTGATGACAATGATTGTGTGTTACAAAGGGCACCACTGTATGCTTGGTGTTGCTCATACTGTGCTTTGCCAAAGAAGGAATACTATTACAAGCTGAGTGCTTTGTACCTACTTTCACTTATGGGGGCTCCTGAACAGCTTAGTTTTCCATCCTGGCAGGAGCTGAAATGCATAAAAAGACAGGTAAGGAGCACAGAAAGAGAAGAGACAGGAAGCAGAGAAATGCATTTTCTTGTTAATTCTTGCTAGTTTTTGCTCAATTTCTTGCTAAAGCAAAAACAATCTAGGACAGTGGTACCCAAGTGGTCTAGCCTTTAGGATCTGCAATTCTCCTTAATCATTAAGTCATTGTCTACACACATGGGCTAACTTGACAGCAATTCAGTTTTGTGTCCATCAGTCCATTCTCTCAATGGAGCAGGGAACACCTGACTGGTCATTGGTCTATCACACATACAAACAGATAATCAGTTTAGTGATTCTAATTCACCAAAAACTGTGAACAAAATGAAAATAAAAACAAACATACTGACACAGCATAATGTGTCAATAGGCCTAATAAGAAAAGGGTATTAAAGCATTTGCTTTGCTGAAAAGAATAAAGAGAAGAAAAGTTAAAATCTAGACTAGAAGAAAGGCCTGTAAGGGTAGTTCACTGCATACTGAGTTTTTTTTTTGTAAATTTCACTTTCAGTTAAACAAAATTCAATATATTCCTTGTCATACCTCTGTTAAGAAGCTAAATTGTGGAGTGTGCTAGCTTCCATCTCTGCAATTATCAGTGGAGATCCTTGAGGGACTGCTATGAAGTGCAAGGCAAGCATCGGTAGGCTACTTGTTTTGTAATACTGCATGCCTTAATGTTGCTACTTACTCTGCAGTGGGAAACGGTACTTATAAAAAACAAAACAAAACACTGTGCTGTTTATACACTACACTTTAAAAGTTGACAAACTTGACCTACAATTCACTCCAGCGACTGTGACCCACAACTTCGGAATCATTTATCTAGGAACATTTTTGTTCACTTAAAAATAAATGTTTGTTGAGGCACCGACAAACAGAAAAATAGGGCTCCCTTTGTTACATGTCACTCCTCATCTCTCACTTCCTGTGACCTCTCTACAGTCAGCTGACTAATAATAGCATAAAATGCCCCCAAAAGAAGCATAAAAAAGATTGTTCATGCTTTAATTTGTCCTAAAATATATTAAAATCCTCACCAACTTTGTCCATGGGCCATGATGTTTTTTCCGGGGCTTACCACCATGTCTCCCACATAACAGGGGCATTGTGAGGCTGACACACACTCGCTGTTCTCATTTAGATAAGTTCCTTCATCACAGCCGCAGCCATCGAGCGGGGTAAATTCAACATCACATGTTGAGTCTGAGTGACTAAGAGAGCGACAGGTGCGACCACAGCTTGTCATTTGGTATCCATATACAAAAGTAGTAGGGCAGCCAGTCGTGTATTTCTCTTTAGAAAGGAAACAGGTTCACTTAGTGTTTAAATAACATAAATAAATATGGACTACATTTATTTAACATTTGATAATTTGGGTGTAACTTACGGCATGTGCCGTTCCTCCATCCATTCAGTAAGACACCTTCAGCGGCACATGCGTGGACATAGGAGTATAAGGCAGCGCACAAGCACTCCTCAGTGTTTTCACAGGCACAGGTGTCATAAATACAAGCCTGTGGAGAGAAGCAGCAACAAACTAAATGAATAGTTAAAATGTGCAGTTGTTAAATAAGTAAAATAACACAAACACATAAACCCACACACATACTGTACATTAGACTGCATACAAAAAGAAATCAGTGCTTACAGCTTGATATTCCTCTGGGTTTATTTTAGAATGACACTGAGAGAAAATCCCTTTTGGGACTGACAGCAAGGAGCACCAGTGGTGGGCATATTTCTCTACAAAAACAAATAAACACGTTAACTGGTAGAGGGTTGTGAAGAATGATTTTAGAATATGGAGCATGAGGTCTGTGACCTACCGTTGTCTACGCTCAAAACGCAGGGGTCCGTAAGTATTCTTGTCACATCGGGGCAGCTTGTTTTGGTCTTCCATGTATTGGCAAATGTCACAGCTGTTCCCTCAATCAATCCATTTGTGGTTCTGAAGTCATCAGCTTCCACATCATTAAAATCTCCACAAAGACCTGGATGAAGATAATGACTTTGACTTAATACTTAATAAAATACTCACTGCAGAAGGTGGATATTGTACACTATAATCAAAAGTGCTCAATAAGTAAAACACACCGTTGAGTCTTCCTTTATTGGAAACACTGGCTCTGAGGTAGACCTGCATAATGGGTGTGAGCTGAATCTCAAGATGAAGCCCATAGGTGGTGTCGATAACAATGAAGAATGTCGATGGGCTGAAGACTGTGATGTCATCTGCAGGGGCAAAGAACATTTTCACATTGAGTAAAGAGACTGTCTTAATTTGAGCAAACTCAATAATATCTTGTGATTTCAGAGAAGAATGAACACCAAAAAGAACCGACCACTCACTCATGAAAAGAGGCAGTTGAGAGATTTGTTTGTTATACACAACCTTTCTGTTGGCGTCAATTACAATCATCTGCAGTGGGAAAAAATGACAATATCATATATGTATATATAACATAAACTTCAGGGTAAATCTCAACCTTTCCAACAGATATGAAATGGAGAAAATCCTATAAATAAGTTTTCACTTTATTAAGAGAGAACCATAATATACTGTAATTTTACCATTTGGTTAGGCAGTAGTAGAGTGACTGCAGTCAGGCAAGTTGATTTATCTGATTTTTCACATTTGACCAGGTCACCAAGGACAGTGAAAGTCCCATTAGTTTCCTAAAGAAGATAAAAATGTACTTAATTACAAACTGTTTGCTTATTTACAAGTATTGTCATTTCATGTGAATCAAAGGATGAATTAATTTAAGTTTGATTGCCTCACCCTGGAGAGAACATAAGAGCAGTCTCCATGGAAAGTGTATGTTTTGCCATCATAGGTGGAGATGTGAGAGCCACCTAGTATGGAGCAGACACCCGGACAGTCCATATCATCACATCTCCACTGACCCTGGGTACAGGTGCTGTCAACAGAGTTCAGTGAGTTCAACTGGACAAGACCACCTTAAATACACCTGTTGTAAATGTAAACATTATATTGAAGATAGTGAAGTAATTACCAGTTTTTACATGGTCCTGAGTATGATTCCCCTGGTTTGTGTGGCTTGCCATTGTGTAAGCAGGGGCACTTGTCAGCAGGAACACATCCACTTCGTGTAACGTCGTCAAAGAGAGTCCCTTGGGAGAAACACAATGACATGATAATCAATCAATCAATCAAACTTTATTTGTATAGCACCTTTCATACAGGTAAGTGCAGTTCAAAGCGTTTCACAGATGATAAGATAATAAGACAGCACAAGTGTAGACCATAAAACAACAGTAACAACAACAGAAAGAAAAACAAACAAACAAAAGACAAAACAAATTTAAGATTTTGAGACCAATGCACGTGAGAAAATAAAAGTGATGAAAATGTAATAAAATAAATTTATAATTTATTTATAAAAAGTTATAATAATAAAAACAATAATAAAGAAAAATTAAGAAAATAAATAGAGTTAAATAAAAGCTAGACTAAAAACTAGATAAAATAGATTAAAAGGACAAAACTAATAATAAGAAATATAAATAAAAATAAAAATAATAAAATACAAAATCAATTATTAAATTAATAATAATAAAATAACAGAAAATAAAATGGAATAAGAGTTTACCACATAAATACATAAAAGTAGTTGAGTAAAATAAAATAAGTAATGTCTATAAAACATTCTTAATCAAAGAGAGATAACTTTGTTATGATATGATGCTATATAAATAAAACTGAATTGAAATGAATTGAATTGAAAAGCCAGGCTGAAGAGGTAGGTTCTAAGTTTACGTTTAAAAATTTCCACACTTCCAGCGGCTCGGGCATGAAAGCTAAAAGGTTTTAGTCCTGCACTTTGGAACAACTATTACTACTACTACAACTCTTGGGCCAACAGTAAACTGCTCTACACAATTCAAACCCTGAAGAGACGTACATGTATGGTAATGCAAAATATCTTTTACCACCAGTGTGTCCCAAATGAGCAGAGCCCAGTATGTGTCATGGGAAAATGTACTTAGTTACAATGAACCACTGGTCAACAACAACAACAACAACAACAACAACAACATTGTTTACCAGGCAGTATGTCCACGTATCACCATCCAAAATCATAAACAAAATTGCATTAAATCCAAGCACCTCATTTAGATTTCATCATCTGTGGCCTGACACCTTTCACTGTTAATTTTCAGTACATTAGGCTCCACAGTTGTATACATGCACCTAACTGATAGCAGTCAAAGCTACGTCCAATGTAGCATCACAACTGTACAAAGAAGAGCGTTGAAAGGAAAGGACGAAGGTAATGAGTGTGATAACCTCACCATATTAACAAATACATGTTTGTATTTGTAGGCAAGTAAATACCATGTGTCCCAAATGAGCAGAGCCCAGTATGTGTCATGGGAAAATGTACTCAGTTACATTGAACCACTGGTCAACAACAACAACAACAACAACAACATTGTTTACCAGGCAGTATGTCCACATATCTCCATCCAAAATCATAAACAAAACTGCATTAAATCCAAGCACCTCATTTAGATTTCATCATCTGTGGCCTGACACCTTTCACTCCACAGTTGTATACATGCACCTAACTGATAGCAGTCAAAGCTACGTCCAATGTAGCATCACAACTGTACAAAGAAGAGCGTTGAAAGGACAAGGACGAAGGTAATGAGTGTGATAACCTCACCATATTAACATGAAGTAATTAATTCAGTATTTGTAGGCAAGTAAAGACCAAAACACAGCTGCTAGCCTGCTAATAACTAATAACTTCAGCTTCTGTTGTTATAACAACTTGACAATAATTCAACAGCATAAATCTAGTAATTGGAGAGCATAAATAACTAATTTGTGTGAATGATAACAAACAAACAAAGAAAAAACTCTGACATCTGCTGCACTCCGTACAAACATGATCTGTGCTGGTTTTAAAAGCAGGAAACTTACCAGATGGACAGAAGCAGCCATCTACGCAGTGATCATCACACACGTGGCTTCTCTGGGGGTTGTTGCAGGTGTTTGTACAGGGACTACCGCATTCCTTATACTCCATGTTGAAAGGGCATGTTTTTTCTATTCAACACAAACATTTTTTTTTTACAGTTTCAAAACAGTGATACTGATATAAATACAGTGAAAACATCAAATCTCGAACATGTAAATGTTTTGATTGCTATTCTTACCACACAGTTCTGCGGTCTTCCATTGCTGTGGTTTCCCGCCTGCATGAGCGCACTGACGGGAGTACTCTGACAAGGTTGAACACAAGCATGAAGTACTGTTGCTGTTACAGGAGCACAGGTCATTCACACAGGCTTCGATGAAGGAGTTAGTATCAATCAGGTCTTGACAGCTGAGGAATGCAGGTCCTGACAGCAGGTTCTTACAGAGCTCTTTCTGTGGGTCAAAGTATATCATGTATTTAAATTGTGCCTAAATGTTATATATAAAGTTATTAGAAGCAAATCCATTTTCACATACCTGATTTACACAGGTCTGTGTGGTTGTAGAGATTTCTTCACAGTCTTCAGTAGGACCATCGACTTTCCAAAGCTTCCCATAATATTCAGGAGTTAAAGAAACCCTTGTTTCTGATGAAAAAGAGGTTTGAGCAAATGTGAAGACTGATTTTGTGCAGTTAGTTTTAAGCTTTATTATTTATTATTTACCTGAATTGATGAACTCATCATAAATCTGGACTCCGTTGAAGTCACCACACAGGCCACAGGTCTGATTCTTGAATTTTGCATCCAGCTCAACCTTAAAACCAGGTGAAAATTAGATTTGAATAAAGTGCAGAAAAGAAGAAAAAATCTCTTAACTACTGGCAACATTTTTGCACAGTATTCCGATGAGATTTCCTTTATTTTTCAGCCATATCAGACGAGAATGGAAAGTTTGAACACCCACATGATAACTCAGCAAAGGGCAGCTGCTGATGAAGACCGTGTGATGCGGTCAAGAAAAAGTTGGCCTAAAATAGAGACTGTTTTGACAACTACTTTTTCAAAGAATGAACTGTAAGGCTTACATTTATGCTCCTAGTTTTGCACAAATAGCCTTCCTGAGGACATGAGATGTGCTCAGGCTCTCACTTGTTTCAAAAGCAGCCTCAAAGCTGAACTTATTCTGTAGCCTTTTAAATACTGAATATTGTCTTTTAGTTAACGAATAGTTATGTTTGTGCTTTTTCCGTTCCTGTTGAGAGTCAGTGGCTTTAATATTTTGAATGCATGCAAAATGGACCTTTAACAGCATCCCTGGTACTACTGACTTTGATAGTATTTTGGTCTTACTTTATAGACTTTTGTCATGAACAAAAGCCAGGCTCAGTTTAGTCATCAACAGAAAGAATGTTGAGAAGTGTCGATCAAGACATTGTACCCTCACAATTACTTCCCTTTGATTTAATATGGATTAATCTTTATGTCCCCTGAAAGCTAAAAAGTGTATATATTTTCAGCTCAGTGTCTGTGCTTATATGTAATATATCAAAAGAATAATACAAATCAATATCATATATTATTTATTCGTAAGTGCAATATGGTGTGATGACAGAGCACAATGAATACACATACCCAGAAGGAGTCTTCTTCATTCCACATGACAACCAAACCCAGCTTTGCCTTGATTTTGACATAGGAGACAGTTCTTCCAATTGAAATGCCAACCTTGCTGAATGGTATAGTGACACTAGAGGGGGGAAAAAATCATCCCAGTAAGATAATAAGACATTAGCCATCACTGTAACTGGTACATCAGCTGGTGATGAAGGTTATCAAAACAGACTCACAGCTCATTATTGACTTTGATGGAAGTGTTGGATAACTCCACAATGACCCCATCCAGTTTCAAGATGATCTTCTTAATGGTGGTGACCCTATTTATCTTCTCCCGTTGGAGCTGAATATTGAAAGTCTCATAGTTGCTCTTACAGTGGCGTGTAAGGACGTAGTTGCAAGTGAAGGGAAGCTGGAAGAAATCTCCATCGAAAGTCCTAAAATGGTAGTTTCCCCATGTACTGCAGAATTGGTCATTGTGAGAGAGGCTCACTTCTAGTTTGTGGAGAAAAAAAACATTTATTACACTGTAGTTTGAATTGTACAAGCCTTTTTGGTGTTTTATCTGTCATCTTTGAAAACAAAACAAAACCAAATCACCTGTAATCACTGGCATTTTGGTCACCGTCTGAACCACCACTTAAAAAAAGAGAAAGACATGCATACTGTCACTGCACTTTATTAAAAATGTCAGACAAAAGCAGACTGTTTATATTTGTATTATCCAGTAAACTCCTTTATACTTGATAGACAGTACAGGACAATAAGGTTAGACTTGATATATGCAGTGTACATACCAGTGGTCTCTACAGACACTCCAAGGCAGAGGGTGAGCCATGGTATCACCCATTCAAGTTGCATCCTGGCTGTTCTCATGATCATTGAGTAGTTCCTTTCCTGAGAGGAATGGATAAGCCAACTGGTCCCACTCTACCAATGTCATGTAATATAGCTCATTAGGTGTTTGCAGTTTAGGAGGGGTATAAGGTACATTTTGGGTGTCAACCATTGTCGTATTTGTCACGATTAAGATCACACCCATGAAGAGGCTGCTTATAACAACATTATGTGTCAGGATGCATCCTATTATTCACTCTCTGGCTCCACAGCTCTATTTATGTTAATCTTTGGTAAACATTATAACATATTTATCCTATAAGTAAGAGAAATCTTTTAAGTTGAACTGCCATACAGTTGCAGTTGATGAATCATTGCACGATATGCTTTAATTAGGGAACCCTTTTATTCAGGTCCTGGTTTTTATGAGAGAAAGATGAGTGTGTATGCATAATTAAACAAGAATTGTGTAATTTTCTCACTGAACCAGAGCATTTTAAACTGTGGGTTGTGCCTCCATAGCTACTAAGGATATGAGTAAATGCACTGACGTCTAATCTTAAAAGTAAATCCATAACTCACTGGACCATACACTAACCAAACATTTGCTGAAGACTTACAGACCTATGCTACCTTTTCCCAGTGGCATTGTTCATACACACAGAGCCTTAATATTTACTAATACACAAAATCAGATGTAACCATCTGTTGTGCTTTTAGATTAAGGTATTTGCCTATAGAAACTGAGGTGGTGACAAAAGTGGGATGGGTGAGATGAACGATTTCATTGTAATTTTTTAGGCTGGCTTTCCATTATGATTTTTAGCCATGCAAGAGCCATGGCTCTAGTGATGGCAATGTCGATCTGTTGGTCGCTCGCTGGTCCACCACTCTGGTTCAGACTGAAATATCTCAACAACTACTGGATGGATTGCCATTAATTTTTGTACAGACATTCATGGTCCCCAGAGGACGAATCCTACTGACTGTTGTGATCCCCTGACTTTTCTTCTAGTGCTACCAGCAGGTCAAAGTTTTCATCTCTTCAGTGAAATATCTCAACATATATATGATGGATTGGCACAAACATTTATGGTTCCCAAACAATCAATCCTAATGACTTTGGTGTTCTCCTGACTTTCCCTTTAGCATGCTAAACTATGGTGAACATGGTAAACTAAATTATAACCACTAAACATCAAGTTAGCACTTCACTCAAAGCACCACTGTGCATACTGTAAGCACTGCGCAAAGGTACTGCAGCAGTGTTGAACAATAATTATTACATTTCTAATGTGTTCAAATGTGTTGCACTGTTTAATGGGTGTAAATATAACATACTTGCAGAATGTAAAAACAGTTTCAAGCAGAGAATAACAGTCAAAGAAATACACTTGACAAGCAAAGAAGCATCAGATAAACAGCAGAAACACCCAATGCTGTTTACCATTTTCCACACTGAGGGAACAGGGGTCGTCAAGTCTTTCCTCTCTATCTCGGCACATGAGGTTAGCCGTTCCCTCCATGATCCTCTGGGGAGTCTTCATGACATCAGACAGGACCATGCTGTAGTTCCCACATAAACCTGAAGAAACCAAATATTATCATGTTCAATCGTGCCTCGTGTGTTCGGCGCTACTTGGCCAACAAGTATTGAGGCCCTTTCATTGTAAAATGTGCATGACTTATGGCTACGGATTTTATTGTAGTTTTGAGCATGTTTTTTCCAGTTAAACATGTTTTCATCTATTACAGTGGTGTTATGGTTGTGTGTGGCAAAATTACTTTACAAACAGACAACACAAAAACCACTACTGTTATCATCCTTATCAGACTGTATTATTTAACACCTAAAGTACGTAATCATTTAATGTACAGTATACATATTATCTTCTGACATACGTTTTAATGATGCTAATGCTTCATATTAAGACAAATGTAAAACTTACCACATGCCAAGATCCGGGTAATGTTACCCGGGAAGTCAAACTTTTTTGGTTTCATGCGCCACTGAGCAGCTTTCATGGGAATGAATGGGGCCCCGCCTCAGACGCTGTATCCAGTTCTCTTTATACATCCATGGTCTTTGCTCTGTAGCTCTGTTCCAGCCTGACATAGACTTGCATGACAGGCACATGCTGGATCTGAATTTGCAACCCAAAACCGGTCTGGAGCAAGATGTGAAAGGATGAAGTGTGAAATATGTTGACATCACCTTTGAATAAAGAGAAATACAAAAACAGTCAGATAATTTGCTGATGTCATAGCATAAATGAAAGAAGACAATAGCATGTTTAATTCAGTGTTTCTTATTGTCTGACCCACCTGAGTGGTAAGGCAAACTGATGGTCTGCATATTCTGCTTTACTGTGCCATCAGAAGTGAACATCAATACCTGAATAATCACAGAACTGATCATCAGAGTGTTGCAGATATCAGTATATATTTATAAATAAATATCTTCTTAACTGACAGGCTTTAACTCACATTGTTTCTGCCATTGTTCAGCAGGATTTTAAGGGTCTTAAGACAAGTGTCATACTCTTGGTTTCTACATGGCACCAACTGGGCCCTGATGCTAAAATTTGGACTTGCATCATCCTTAAATATACATAGTGTGAGCGGAATTAAAAGAAAAAAAAAGCAGATTATATATTTTTAACAATTAATATAAGAAAGCAATTACTCATTCGCCTTGCTTGACACCTTGGCTAGGGTGTAGTAACAGTCTCCATGGATGGTGTAGATTTTCCCATCAAAGGTAGTTCAACTGCACATGTAGCAGGCGTTTGAAGGCTCTCACAAGCCCATCTACCCTCAAGACATGTACTGAAACAACCCAAACAGTTTGAGTTTACAAATACACATGATTAAGGAGAACAGATGAAATATTCAGTTTACATTATTAAACATATGACATACCAATGTTTTCAGACCTGTCGCTAAACCTCACCAGGGTTTTAGATTTTGTCTTGCTTGCACTGACATTCAGATTGACCAATGCACCTTCTAATGGAAATATCACCAAACACACTTCCTGATATAAACACATGTGACATAAACAAGACACAGTGCATATTACAGGTAATAAAACAGGAAACAATGTAGTAAACATGTACACGTGAACAGCACTAATAAGGAGTGTGCAGTGTAGTATAATGTACAATGAGTGAGAACATCTTCTGTTCTGCTTTCATTGCAGAACCTCAGCTCACCTTAACTCTTCAAAAGACCAATCCCCTCCAGCTCTCTCTGCAGTATTTACAGTCATTGTTGCGCTTGTTTCTCCATCCACCATCTAATTCAATTTTTGCTTTTTTGCCCAGTGTACTTGCCTATTCTATTCAAACTGCAGTGTAAATGATAAAGGCAAACTGTGATTTAATGGATATCTGTTTCTGTTTTGGTATGGTCACTTATGAGATTTCGTGTTTTGGAACGTGATGCCATCTGTATTTACTCTATCAATATGTGTTCTTTTCTGACTGACTGAAGTAGACATATTTGGTTTCATTTGTCCAGGTTTTGAAATACCCCCTTCAGTTCTCATAAGGAAGTCTTGAGTAGAAAATAGTTCCATTTAATGATTGAACCCCAAACAAATCAAGCAATAGTATTCTAATGTTTGTAACATAAAAAAGCAACCTGTTTATATGTAATATCTTGATTCTTTGTAAGAGCCAGCAATATAGCAAATTAAAACTTTTAGCATGACTGCATCATCACCGTTCTACATGACAACGATGCCAGCTTGATAAAAATAGCTTTTTTTGTTTCTACTTGTACCCCTGCATTTTGACACTGGAAAGAGAGGATGAGAAGAGTGAAGTGCAGTTGCTTTCACACATTCTACGTTCTATTTTGGGTACAAAATAAATCTCTGTTCAGTATAGGTTTTTACTTTCTTAAGGCCATTCACAGTGACCAGGCTCTTGGTGAGGTGGAATGAAAGGAATAGTGTTTCCATCCTTCTCTGTCCTCTTCATGTGCACTGAGAACTCCTGGTAGGTCTCGTGGCAGTCTGAGGCCAGGTTGTATTCACACATACCAGGGAACTGGTACACATCACCATCAAATGTCTTGAACTGCTGAATGTGGTAGTGTGGAAAATGGGAAGCAGGTGAGTGAGTGGGCAGGAAAGGCCCGGCAACTGCACGGCTGATGAAGGAAAGTAGGAGCAGGTGGGCAGGGAAGGCTGGGTGACTGGGAGGGAAACGGGTTACTGCAGAGCAGGATGTGACACCCTGTGTGCACTACAGCCCGATCACAGGCTTTTAGATGGATATGGCTCAAAAATTATTTTGCAACACTTTTGCAAAATGACAGGAGGCCAGGGGCCAGTTAATTAACAAACATCAATAATATTTATCAGATATCTTGCGGCGCTACCAGACAGGAACGCTACACTGAAGTTAGCATGTTTTGACTCGTGATGGCGCCTGATATTAGCAACCTTGCATACAGCAAACTGTCATTTGACAAATTAAATACAGTTGTTTGGTATGAGGTGGCAAACTCAAAGCAAATTCATCTGGACATTTTTAATTTAATGTCCAGATGAATTTGTCATTGTCAACCTTTTGCTGTCCTCGCTCATCTTTGCCAAAAGGGAAATCCAGTCACAGGAGCCCCGCGCAGGCACCTGGGAGAAGTTGGCCCTCAGGGATTTCTGCCAGGCAGACAGCCCTGAAGGCAAACTTCTCCTACGTACTCCATGCAGGTCAGGTGTACATGAACTTCTTAAGAAATCAAGTGTCGTCAATAGGATAATATGCAACTTTAACAGCCAAAGGCTATTATTGAACATTTACTAATTGGTATAAACAAAAGATTCCCAGCATGAATCAATTTATTTTCATTGTGAATTAGAAAATGGTCTGCGGGTCACCCGGCACCCTATCGCGGGCCAGATTAGGCCCACAGGCTGTAAGTTGAGTATCACTGCCATACTGTCTTATATAGTCATGCACAGTAATTAGAAGCACGTCAAAGTTGACACTGTTTTTGTGTCTTGTAAGCTCATGCAGTGTTGTCTTTGCATACTTTTGCACAAACAGAAAGCCTTGCTCTGACACAGAGCAAACAGAAAGCCTTGCTCTGACTCAGCTGTTAACACAGTAAAATTTAGCTGGAACCTAATAATACCAGATAAACTGGGGGTGTATTTGTGTGTGTGTGTGTGTGTGTGTAGAGGGTCTTTCTGAAAACCTAAATGAGTAACTACTACTGTACAAAGAAAAGAAAAGACACAACAAAACAAAAGCGTTGTTACAGAATGATACACGCTGTAAAAGAAATGTTCATATGGTTTACTCTACTTTTTGGAGAATCTGCACCAAACGTGAATGAGTGAGTTTGTGAGTTTGAGCGAGTTACGAATGAGTTCTTTGAGATGCAAAAAAAGAGATAACAGTGTTGGTAGGAACAGAGATAAAACATAGATTTTAACATTGGATTTTATGGACAATGTCCTCTGAAAACATGTTGTCCTCTTTTTGTACTGATCTGGTTCTGTGGTCAAATAATCATGTCTTTATTTAAACCATCTCAGTGACAGTCATTCAGTTTGTCTGTGAAATGATAACAAGCGTTGGAAGTTAAATAGTATTATGTCAATATGATTTTATCTTGAACAGACCTTCCTTTAATAAAAACTAGTTCAGGGTAATTTAGCGAATCGACTGTCCTCCCTGAATCAACACAATGCATGCTGTCACGGAATAATAGGCCTTTCTCGTCATGCAGCTGTCCACCTATGGGAGTGGTCCAAAGCCATGTTTGCCAATGGAGGAGCTCCCATGTGAGTAACTATTTGAGTACATGAAGTATGTGAGTACATTTGAATAGCAAAATAACTTCATATTCCGCTTTCGTTTCCAAGAACCCAGATAAAACGAGTAAACAGACTTCAACAAACAGCATGTCATGCTTGTATAAAGCTAAATGTGTTGGGATGGGAGACAGGCTATAAGATCATGCCACCAGCTGGAGTGTTAAAATAACCCCCAAATGTGTATGACTACTGTGCATAACTGAGTGCTCTGTTTAAACATCATTATTGTGGACTAATTTCTGCGGGAGGGGCGTCGACAATAGTTAGCGTGTGCATGGCCTGGTTAATTTATAGTTTGGAGTGCTTGGCTCCTCCTCAGTGCAAGGAGGTATGAATAGATGTATACATTTGCACGTGTGCACTGTTAATCTGTATTCAATTTGTTGTGCCTTACTGAAAGATTTACACAATGTTTGTGATAAGTTTATCTGCATTAAATGTGTTGTATTAGATGAATAGCTTGACCTGAAGCTGTGCTGGTGATTTATGCAGACACCCAAGACAAATATGAAAGTCTTAGGTCTGTAATAATGTATGGAGGGGGATAAAATGTTTTCTGAAATGTATTATTGATAACTGGAATGTTTTTCTCTGCATGCATCTGTATACTGTATATTCAGCACTACCACTTGATATTTACCACATACCAAGTGTATTTACATTCTATTGGATTGTACTGTTTACATTATTTGTTGTCTTGTGAACATTTATCTATATACTTTTTTAAATTTTCTTGTTAAAATGTAATAATTCAATTCTGTGACTTCAGAAAATGTCATCATTCCTCAGACCAAAAGGGTTCAGGCCACAGGAAGCACATTGTCAAGTAAGGTGTCATAAGTGAGTCAGACTGATTAAAACTAAACTCAAACTAAACTGATACACACAAAGCAAACAAACTCACCTCATCCTGATGTTAGCCTCCTCACAGCTGTCTGGTACAAAGCAAACACCCTGTGTTTTGGTGTATTTTTTGGTCAAAAGGAATATTCCTTGAGTGCTAGCTGTAAGAGAAAAACACAATAAAGATGTTGCACACATTGATTGAAGGTGCTGTAATCTCACTGTATCTTACGCTTCAGCTGGCAGATATTTCTTTACTTTTATCAGATGACACAAGAAACAGCCTGTGTGCTCCAGATTCCTACTGGGCTCAACTACCTATGGACTGAGATCTACATGTTGCACACACTGTATGTAAACACCAGCACACTTCTGGATCATGTGGTTAATACAAATTATCCTGAAATGTCCTATTTTCAATGAAAAAGAAATATGTAATATAAGAGAAATCCTGCAGTTCCTTTATCAAGATTTACGTGTCTTTAATCTACAAAGGAAACCATTAAGGAATAAAATGCTCAATTATAACCGAATGAATGAAGTCTTTACTTGTTTCCCCTCTTGCTAATCGAAAACAAATGATATTAAAGGTTAATTCCTTGACATCTGACTGAATTATGGGTTGTTTATCTACATCTACAGTAACAAACTATGTAAGATTAGTGCAGATGCAGCAAACACACGCAGAGGCAGTGGGTTATTGATGAGGATAACCCACCCTCCATTTCAGCACCTTGGACAACACTCTCACTTTGACGCATTACAATTTGAAAATTGTAATTGTAATTGTTTAGGTATAATTTGTGCAGATTTTGAGCTCATTAATCAATCCTGCCTCTGCTTTCTTCAGGTACTCTGAAACAGCACCCACCCACACACACGTGTGAACTGGATCTTCAGTTCAGAACTCGGCTTAAATAAAAGTACATCTCCACCTGTCTCACTCTTTACCTGTATTCACCCTATCTACTTCTCCAAATACAGTCAAGATGCTTGATCCTGCTGTATTCATTATATTGTTCAGTTTGCCAACCATGTTTTATTTGATACAAAATGATAGTATACTTTCCTTTCAATGTAAAAGGACCACATCTATCTTTTGGTTCTCTGAAAATAATAATAAATGTAGTTTTTAATAAATTGATAATCATGATTTCAAATTAAAACAATAAGCAAACAATAAAAGTTGGATTGGTACAAACAAGAAAACAGACAAGATGAGACATAAACAGAGTTGCGTTTTTTATTTGATCAATAGATGAATACTTTCTCTACAATGGTAATTATTTTGTAAGACATGTAATGATTGTTATGACAATATGGGAAGAAACTTTTACATCCCACATCCATTAATGTGGTGATCGCCTCCTGCGAGCAGGTGGTCCAGCAGCACTGGTGCAGTCTGTGTGGCTACAGCCACACTCCTCCACATGGACGTATGTGTAGGGAACCACATCTCCATTCAGGCAATGTAAGTCAACAGTGCGATTGCTGGAGCGTGTCTCCTTACAGCAGGTGCAAGAATGCAGCATAGTGGCGGCTGCTTCAGAGTACCTGAAGAAAGCAGAGGCAGGATTGATTAATAAACTCACAATATGCACAATTTAAAATGTTCAAATTTTAATGGGTTTGTGACTTTCTAGAGGAATGTGAAATATTAGTAATATCATCCTTACCTGGTGAAAGTGTTGCAGGATCCTTCACAATATGGCATTTCTACCTTCTGGTAAGACTGACAGCCCTTGTGCATAATGTGGGTTTTCATGGACAGTATCTTGCAGGCCTTCTCCTTCTCCACGCCTTTTCAAAAGAGACACGCAATTAGCTTGTTTTCATTTAAGCACCTTCTACCCAAAAGTAAAGAAAATGTCATACTCACAAATTTTACAACAGCCATTTGCTGCCGTCTGAATTGTGTCCTAAGGAGGTAAATACACAACATTTCAAACTACTTTCAAAAGGGATGATGACATTTGCATTCGTTTAGTCAATCCAGATACAATTACTGAAAGTGATACTTACAGGTTGGCAGTTGCTCTGCTGGAATGGCGGGCAGACAATGTGTGAACTGATCGTTGTGAAAGTCTCACCGCTCTTTAAACAGGTGTAATGCTCACACCTATTCTCAGGTGGGGACCAGGTTTGTCCTTTCTGGAGAGCAGTGAGATGGATGTACAGTACAGACACAATACTGAGTTACTTTAAGCTATTAAACATGAACATGTTTAGTCACAGCCAACAGAGATGATCCAGCTTACCATCAAGAGGTGCTCGGTACCATTAACACTGTAGACACAGTGAGTCTGTACACACTTCCCACAGCATTCATTTGGATCATTGTCCACATATTCATATCCCTGAGATAAATGGGACAGTTTAGTTGCTAAGTCCAGTGTTTACCCTCCCAGTAAACATATTCTGAGAAAAACAAATTGCACTGTATGTATTGTGTATATGGGAATAATGGGTGTAATTTCTCTTACCATGTCACAAATTTCTTGACATTTCCGAAACTCACAAGATATCTTGAATAGACCATAATTGGGGTCCACCTCATTGGTACAGGCACAGTCCTGACATATATGTACAGGAACTGAAGAACCAGGCTAGCAAATAAAGAAGAAATGTATTCATACTTGTGTTTTTAGCCATACAGAACTTGAAGCACAGCAGAAATCATTAAATGACAAAAGTGGTATATTAATAAATTATGTGACAAATCATCCTCACATTTCCATTTCTTATTTACCTGGTATTCAACTTCTTTGTGGACACAAACTCTTTTAGGCTCTAGAAAAGAGTAAGCCAATGGAAAATTACATTAAAAGTGTCACTGCCATCATTAGGTTTTATATAAATTCAAACAATGAATTAATGAGCTCACTGCATATATGTTCTGGACAGCATTTTCCCTCAGGAACACTGATAACTGACATATATCCAACCGGACAGTACATGTTGATGACTGGGCAAGTGTTGCTGTGACATTCTGTGGCAATGATAAGAGTAAATAGTTAGTAAATAGTTAAGAGCCATCCTCGAGAACTTATCAATGTATAGCATTCTGAAAACTCTGGAAGACAAATGTGCATTGAGGCTATGTGTCTTACGGCAAATGTAGGCAGAACAGCAGCGGTCTGACGGATCCGTTTGGTTGACAAGGACAAACCCTGGCCCAGTGCAGTTTGTTTGAGGGGGTGGTGGGCACACCTTAGGCTTGCAAGTCACAGTTTTGGTGGACTCCTCACAGATGCAGTTTTGGCATTTGTAATCAAACCTCTCATTAAACTGAAAGAATAAACCACAGTGGTGACTTAATTGTCTCTTGCAAGTAAACAACACTGATTAGGATTTTAACTGAACATGAATAGAAGGCTTGGCTCACCTCACGAGGAATGCCCTCAGGATCAAGACATCCTGTTGGAAAATGAGCAATCCTATAGGACTTCATGATTGATACAATATATTCAGCTCAATGATAGGATTTGAGGATATACACCACACTTACCACACTTATCAACACATATGCCAGACTCTTTGTTGAAGAGTTTCATTCCATCAGGACAAAAGCAGCCCTCAGTAGTGAAGTTCATGGTTGGTTCATTAGGACTATAATATTGAATCATCAAGAAAGAACATCTTTCAGATCTCTAAACCACAGTTAATTTAACACACTGTATTCTACTTATTGCTATCTTATTGCTACTATGTTGTTAAAAATAAATATTTATTACCCCTATCCATTATCATCCTAGTCTCAGGAAATGCTAATGTGAACACTGAACTGTAAATAATGAATACACTTAATTTTTGTTGAAACTTACTTGTCTTCACAGGTTGGCTGTTCTGCAGGACCACATGGCTTGTAAACTTTGTTTGATGGGCAGTCATTTGCTGTTAGAGAAGAAAATAACTCAATTGGTCCTTTAAAAATACATACTACGTACATAATGTATATAATAACATTTACAGCAGCCTGTTCAATGTGCATAAAAAAGTAAAATAAATGATTTGCCCCTCCTGATTCTGATCCCAGCATTTAACATAAAATAATGAGGGGTTGCTTACCACACAGTGTGGTGTGGTTCCTCCAGTGCAGGCAAACCCCAGCCTGAGCACAGGCAGCAGCATAGGTCTGCAAACTTGTACACTCCACTACTGGGTTGGAAACATGGCAGCCATCAAATACACAACCTCGGTAGAAATTGTCAGGAGAGACAAAGGGATGGCATGCCGCAAAGACACTGTGAAAGTAAAACATAAACGCAAATAAAACATTTGTGTTTTAACTGCAATATGTCAAAGGGGATGAATTTGAACTACTACAATGGATTAGAGAATGTCTACCTGCTCTTAAGCAGGTCACATATGGAGTCTGGCTTGCATGGAGTTAAGGTTGGTGGAGGTTCAGGTAAACTGGTGGGCAGTACAGGTGGTATCTGGCAGTTGGGTTGGTAAATGTTTTTTACAGGCCAATAGTCGGCCATCACGGCACAACTTTCCACCAGCTGGCCTCCAGGCAACATGCAGTCATCAGCCTGGTTGTTATTGCATGTTCCTGACAGTAGAGTCACAAAACAGTTAATATTACAGTCTGAACTCAAACAAATTATTTACCAATATAGCAACTGGAGAGAGAGAGATGTTCTTACCACAATGACCCTGTGTGTTTTTGCCAAAGTATTGAAATGGAAGGGTGACACTAAAGCCAGTTATTCCAAATGTAATGACCACTTTTAGACGAGGGATCTCCAAAATCAAGTTAATGCCAGAATCCAAGACCTTAACACCTTGTTGTGAATAAGGTAGTTTCAGACGTACTCCATCTTTGCGCGCCTACAGGGAAAAAAGTAAACACACTATATGACAAGAAAAAAATATAATATACTATGACAAAATGATTCGTCATTGCTTTTTCATTTACTTTGACAGGAATAATCTACTCAAAGTTAGTCTGGTGTCTTTTTCAGAATGTACAATAAAGCTTTCATATGACCATATATACCTCTAACTGCGCTGCTCCAATAAGGTTATGATTTATGAGTGTGATAACTTGTGATTCGTATGATATAATTATCGATCGCGGACAAGAAACATCTTCAGTGGGATCACAAAAGACATTGTCAATATAAATCTTCAAGTTATGTTTTGGTAAACGCTCTTCCATCAAGACATAAGTACAGTTTCCTTGATAACTGTAGTAGAATCCATCAAATGTGATGTAATGAGGATCTCCCCAGCCTTCACATACACCTGAAAAAAAAACACACAAAAAATGTTCAAAATCTAAAATGTATTTAGAAGAGAAACACATGAGTCAATAAATATGTCATACATTCTTTTAACCACAGAAAAACTTACAGTCACAAGCGTAATGTTGGCAGCAGTGGTACTCATCATACACAAGAACTGGTTTCTTTCCATTGGTGCAAGTGATGTTCTCAATGGGTGGACATTCATATGGAATTATTTCAATTGTATTGTTCTCAATGCATCTGGCCATGGTGCAGTTGCACAAGAAGAAGGTCTCATTTTGCTGATGTAAGGAGAAAAAATCAGTAGTTTTTAAAAAGTATTTTTCAAAAAATGTACATTTCTTTCTTGTTTTCATTTCATGTGCAAATGTGCAATGTTATTAAATATGCTCTGAGTATAACATAAAATAGTATATATTTTAATGTGCTAGATACATTAAGAGTCTTACTGCTACATCCCATTCAGGGCAGGTAGGAGGTGAAGGTGTGGTTGGAGGCATGGTTGTGGTGCAAATTGCAGTCTCGTTGTGAATCTCACAAACATCAGAACATATCATTGTGAGACATACACCTGATCCAATGTGTTCCTTGTCAAATATTTTGTCCCCTAAAGGTTAGAAAAAAGATGAAGAATAGATTAAACAGTGGTAAACCTTAAAAATATTTTGAGACCTCATATAGCTTGTCACTGTCAAAATTGCTGTATGTCTTTTCTTACCTGGCCTATAATGCTTGCCATTAACTATACAGAAGCATTCCGTAGTGGCACTTGGTGTGATTATTGTTGATGGTGTAGCTTCTGACGTTAGGGTTGTAGAGTGGCTGACAACAGGGGCAGTTGATGGTTGCACAGGTGGTACCGTGGGACCAGTGACAGGTGTTTGAAACGTTGGCCCTACAGTTGTAGTTGGAGGTTTGGTTGGTGGGGTTGTAGATTGTGTGGTTGTGGTTGGCCCTGCAGTTGTAGTGGGAGGTTCAGTTGGTAAAGTTGTAGATTTTGTGGTTGTGGTTGGCCCTGCAGTTGTAGTAGGAGGTTCAGTTGGCGGAGTTGTAGATTTTGTGGTTGTGGTTGGCCCTGCAGTTGTAGTGGGAGGTTCAGTTGGTGCGGTTGTAGATTTAGTGGTTGTGGTTGGCCCTGGAGTTGTAGTAGGAGGTTCAGTTGGCGGAGTTGTAGATTTTATGGTTGTGGTTGGCCCTGCAGTTGTAGTGGGAGGTTCAGTTGGTGCGGTTGTAGATTTAGTGGTTGTGGTTGGCCCTGCAGTTGTAGTGGGAGGTTCAGTTGGTGCGGTTGTAGATTTAGTGGTTGTGGTTGGCCCCTCAGTTGTAGTAGAAGGTTCAGTTGGTGGGGTTGTAGATTTTGTGGTTGTGGTTGGCCCTACAGTTGTAGTGGGAGGTTCAGTTGGTAGGGTTGTAGATTTTGTGGTTGTGGTTGGCCCTGGAGTTGTAGTGGGTGGTTCAGTTGGTAGGGTTGTAGATTTAGTGGTTGTGGTTGGCCCCTCAGTTGTAGTGGGAGGTTCAGTTGGTAGGGTTGTAGATTTTGTGGTTGTGGTTGGCCCTGGAGTTGTAGTAGGAGGTTCAGTTGGTAGGGTTGTAGATTTTGTGGTTGTGGTTGGCCCCTCAGTTGTAGTGGGAGGTTCAGTTGGTGGGGTTGTAGATTTAGTGGTTGTGGTTGGCCCTGGAGTTGGAGTGGGTGGTTCAGTTGGTAGGGTTGTAGATTTTGTGGTTGTGGTTGGCCCTGCAGTTGTAGTGGGAGGTTCAGTTGGTGTGGTTGTAGATTTAGTGGTTGTGGTTGGCCCTGCAGTTGTAGTGGGTGGTTCAGTTGGTGGGGTTGTAGCTTTTGTGGTTGTGGTTGGCCTTGAAGTTGTAGTAGGAGGTTCTGTTGGTGGGGTTGTAGCTTTTGTGGTTGTGGTTGGCTCCACAGTAGTAGTGGGAGGTTCAGTTGGTGGGGTTGTAGATTTAGTGGTTGTGGTTGGCCCTGCAGTTGTAGTGGGAGGTTCAGTTGGTGCTGTTGTAGATTTAGTGGTTGTGGTTGGCCCTGCAGTTGTAGTGGGAGGTTCAGTTGGTGCGGTTGTAGATTTAGTGGTTGTGGTTGGCC
>VMKM01003892.1:0-26525 GCA_008360985.2 Macquaria ambigua | reverse complement strand
CTCTCTCTCTCTCTCTCTCTCTCTCTCTCTCTCTCTCTCTCTGTCTGTGTCTCTCTGTCTGTGTCTCTGTGTGTGTCTCTGTGTGTGTGTGTGTGTGTGTGTGTTGATGATGGTGGTGTAGAAAGACAATATTGACATTAAAAATGAACATAAAAAGGCAATTCATAAGCAGAAACCTTATATACACATGTTTAGTGTGTGTCTGTGTTATTTTGTGTCCCTGAGTTTGTGACATGCAGTCTCATATTGTGCAGCTCAGTCTGCTGCAGGTCTCCTGATACAGTCTGTGTCTGAGATCTGTGAAGTTTGGGATGAACACATTAAATGTCTTAAAGTCATTTACTCTGATGTGACTGTATCTGTCACAGTTTAAGATGAAGAGCATCTCCGTCTCTACCTCACCTGTCGTGCAGTGACCACAGACTCTGTCTTCTGTTGGTAGCCAGGACTTCTTGTGTTGTCCTCTCTGTGGCTAGACTGTGGTCTCTGAGTCTGGATCTGGTCTGGATCTGTCTCTGCTTTGGATCTCTGACAGTAAAGAGATACTCTGCCAGTCTGTGTTCATGGTTTAGGGTCAGATAGCAGTTCAGTTTGATCGGTCCAGTGTTCCAGATAGGCATCTTTTGTTAATTTAATAATGTGGTTTCCTCTGATCAGGGGTTGGAGAGCAGTGCTGGTCTGAGGTTGAACAGTGTTGGCTGTTATTTGATCAGTAAGTCTCAGGACCAGCTGACAGAAGGGACTCTTTTTGGGGTTCAGTTCTTGGGTTTGTAGTGCCTGAAAACTCAGCGTGTCTTGGGGGCTCAGTGTGAGATGTGTTCTTTTTTAAATGTTATTGATCAATGGGTAATGACCTCATTCTGCCCTGCATGCACTGGTTGGTGTTTTTCTTTGGACGTTTAATATGGACCTACAGAGTTCTGCATGCAGGACCTCTATGGGATGCTGGTCCCATCTAGTGTAGTCCTGATGACTCAGTGGACCCCAAACTTCACGACCATAGAGGGCGACTGGTTGGATTACACTGTCAAATATTTTAGTCCAAGTTCTAATTGGTATGTTTATTTTGTAAAATGTTCTTTTAATTGCATAAAATGCTCTACATGCTTTTAGTTTCAGTGCGTTCACTGCCAGACCAAAGCTACCTGAGCCCAGGTGATCATAGTGTAGGCTGTGATCCAGGTGGGTGTGTCCTAATTTGAACTGATATTTGCTTTCCTGAGATCTGGGCTTCTTTTGGAAGATCATGATTTTAAATTTGTTAAAGTTGACTGTCAGGGCCCAGTTCTGACAGTACTCCTCCAGGAGGTCCAGGTGCTGCTTTAGTCCTTGTTGTGTGGATGACAGCAACATCAGGTCATCAGCATAGAGCAGGAATTTATTTCCTTATTGTTAAGGGTTAGGCCAGGGGTTCCAGACTGCTCCATCAGTAGTGCTAGCTCATTAATGTAGATGTTAAATAGAGTTGGAGACGAGCTGTTGCCCTGAAAGACACCTCTCCCTTGAGTGAAGACATCTGTAGTTTTAACTCCACATTTATTATTGACATACATTGATTTAATTATGTCGTAAATTTCCCCCCCCCCTACTCCGATTTGGAGAATTTTATAATATAGTCCCTCTTGCCAAATAGAATCAAAAGCCTTTTTAAAATCAATAAAAAGAAGACGTAAATGTGACTTTACTCAGGACATTGTGTTCCATAAGGAAGGCCAGCATCCGGGCATTGATAATGCTGCAGAAAACCTTCCCCAGATTACTGCTCACACAAACGCCTCGGTAGCTGTTGGGGTCACATTGATCTCCACTCTTGTGTGTTGGGGAAATAAGCCCCCTGCTCCAGATCTCAGGAAAGTAACCTGACTGAAGGATGAGGTTGAAGAGCTGGAGCAGGACCGTCTCAGCTCAGGGCTGCTGTGTTTCAGCATCTCTGTCCTGATGCCGTCAGCTCCACATGCTTTGCCAGGATTCACTTTCTAATTTGATTATTTTTGATTGTTGATTCAAGGATTGTCAATTTTTCTTGAATTTGTTTCTGTTTATGAATTTGTTTCTCTCTCTCTCCCTGTAGGACCACAGCTCGCTCACCCCTAACTCGCCCATCTACTCTAACGTCTCCAGTTTGAAGAAAACGTCTCTCCCTCAGATCTCCATCTCTGGCCCCGCCCACCCCTCATCACCTCCACCTGACCACGCCCCCTATATCACAGGCCGCACCCCCTCCTCTTCAGTCTCCTCCTCTTCCGGGATGATAAGCCCCGCCTCCCCCCTCAGCCCACAGGACAGATGGCAGGTAAGGTGACCTCTGACCTCTGACAGGTCTGAACCACAGGTGTGTTTCAGGTGTTCACAGATTACAATGAGCAGCAGAAATGAATGGGCTCAAAGGAGAAATTTTAGGAACATAAAAGCTTGAAGTGACAGGTGTGACGAAAGTAAGCAGGAAGTTAGACTGAAAGGAGCTGAAGTGGCAGCTGAGACTGAAACACTGACATGCTGAAGGAAGAAAGAAGCGTTCAGGTTAAAGTGCTGAAAGGAGCTGAAGAGTCAGTTTAGTGAAACAAACACAATATCGCAACTTTCTTTATGCTTTTAGGCACATTCACTGGGATACATACTGTATGTATATATCAATATATTTATATTTTATGTATTATTCTTATAGTTGAAATGTTATGTTGTTTTAATGTCATTGTCCTCCTGGAGTTCCCGTGTAGTTTATAGCTATTATATTTTATATTATTATCTGATTCTATTATTTATATGGAGTCATATTTTTAGCTATATTTCGTAGTTTATATGTTTTGTCATATTTCATGTTAGATTTTGGTCGCAGCTGTCATTCAAACATATTTCACACTTCCTGTTTTCAGTTGAAATCTTGTCTCTTTGTGTTGCTGCGACTCACTGAGCTCATTAAAGTTAAATCAGGTGTAATCGGAGCCATTCAGGTTGGTTCCATGTGATCGAATGAACAGGTAAAGCTCACATGTTATTGATGAACAGGTGACTGCTCACTACTTTGCAGCGTTTCAACCTAACGTCCTGAGCAGCTTTCAGTCGGAGAGGATCATTAAACAGTGAAGTTCAATCACAAACTTTCCATTTATGAAGCTGAGTAACCACGTTAGAGGTTGAACTCTTCTTATAAACGCCATAAATATGACTGCACCTGAACGCACCATCAGTTCTCCTGAACTCCACTGTTGAGATCTCGTTGACTCTGAACGTTACCTGTTCAGGTGCACACTGACCAGGACAGCGGGAAGGTGTTTTATTACCATCCTGGAACCAGACAGACCACCTGGTCCGACCCCCGTGGCCCCCCCACCCCCCCTGCTCGAGACATGGACCGGTCCAGGGGGAACGAGAGGGGACAGCTGACCTCCCCCTCCCCTCTGCTCTCCCCCGCCTCCTCTCAGGTACGACTCACCTGTCCTGTAAGCAGCTGTATAAACACACGTGTGTTCCAGTTTTTGTAAATGAAAAGTTAATAAAATGTGAGACGTTGAAGCCTACAGTCCAGTTCTCCTGAAGCTTCACTCTGCTGAGTTCATAATATGTTAAGTGATGTTCGTGTGAAGACGTGAAGACGAGCTAAAGATGAAACGGGTGAAGGAAAAAGGCTGAAAGCGTGCGGAGTAACACTAAACAGAAGCATGATGCTTCATTACAAAATAGCCTGAAAGAAGAAACAACACACACAACGTGCAAAGCAATAAAAAATGTGATGTTAGTCAAATATAATATGTACATTACAGAACAACACGATCAATTAACCTGATTAAATATGCCGTGAACTTCCTGTCAGGGTTCCTGTGGTTGGGAGCAGCTGGTGGACGAAGTCTCAGGCAGAATTTACTACTACAACCCCACCTCAGGAGCCACGTCATGGGCCGCACCAGAGCCCCCGTCCCCCTCCTCACCCCCCCCACCCCTCCCAGGATCTACAGCCAGCAGGAGGCACGACGCCGGCCCGGTACGGTCCTGATGAGTCCGGATTAGATCTGATCTAAGATCACTGAGATCTTAAATCTTTATTGTGTTGTCAGTTTCACGAGGCGCTGCTCACATGTTCACCTGACAAACGTGATGTTTTATTATAATTTATTATAATCATCAGGTGGAAGATGAAGATGTGAGATTTTTCAGGATCATTTGATCTTATTATTTATCTGAGATCATTATATCTTATCATAGATTCTTTTCTTTAATAACTGTTGATTATTTGATTCAACTGAAGCCTCCGCTGCCAGAGGAGGATTATCCTGTAGACGCTGAGAAAGACGACGACACTGTCTTCACCACGGTACAACACACACACACAGACACACACACACACACACACACACACACTGACACACACACACATACAGACACACACACACCACACATACACACACACACGGGTTGAAGATTTTGTTGATTTCGTGATTTCGTGTGAACCTGTCATCAGCTTTGACAGTTCCCTGGTTGTTTTCCCAGAATCCTCAGCAGCAGGTGAGTCTGATTCCCAGAGCTCAGCTGGACCTGAAAGACGGAAACGGCTCCCAGTGGAGGCTGCAGGAGGTAATCAATCAATAGATCAGTCTGTTTGTTAGTGAGTCAGGTGGTTTATGCGCCTGGTTTTTCATTAATTAGTTCACTGACCGTTCCAGGTTCCGCCTTTGCCCAAAAGGCTGATGGGAAATGGAGTTTCTGAGGAGGGAACGACTCCACAGGTCAGGAACTGGAGACACAGCGTGGCCGAAGACGTGAGTCAAACCAACAGAACTTTAATAATTTATGCAAACGAGATAATTACCTGTAAAAACAGATAATAAATCCTTCTCTGTGCGCTGCAGACGTTTGCTTCCAGCCACAGGAGGAACATCTCCGACCTCTCTGAGGTGTCCAGCAGAAAACAGTCCCCTGACACTCCACAGGTAGACACACACTCACCTGTCTCACTGCCTCACTCAGCTGTCTCACTGCCTCATTCAGATCCATTACACATCATTCATTCATTGGTTTATCTGTCGACACCTTGTGATGTCACCCTGTTTTCCCTCATCAAGCTCTCTGATAGGCACAGACTGAAGAGGAATCTGTCCAATCGGAGCACAGGCTCACACCAGCTGCACGTAGGTCCTGGGCCCTGATTGGCTGCTGAAGTTGCTGGGTGTCTGTCGGGTTGTCTCTGTCAGAAATGAGTGGTTGTGTCACCTGTAGTTTCCATGGAAACTGTTACAGCAGAACCAGGTTTTACTGGCTTTTGTTCCAACACAAAGAGAATAAAACAAACATTTGTTTTATTTCTAAAACACTAACTTGCTGCCTGAAGGGAACTTTCTGGGCAGTTCAGACAGACAGCGCCCCCTGCTGAGTTCCCTCAGTATCACGGCTTCAAAACATTATGAAATATTATTCCTGAAGGATGCTGCCCAATACTTACAGTATTTGTACTATTGTTACTGTCTTGAAATGTCCAGCTGTGGCTGTAGTGAACACTGCAGCCTGTAGGGGGCGCTGGCAGGACCTCAGACTTTGAATATTGCCCAGAAAGTTGTCCAGTAGTTCTCCACTAACCCTCCTAATCACACATATTCATTCATCATGTGGATTAACACCTCTGAAGCTCTGGTTGGGTTCTGCTGATGGTTCTCAGGTTCACGCTGAGGAACGAACTGCTCTGCAAAGATAATAACACTTTTCACAACAGGGAGTGTTGTAGCCAATTTTGAGGTGTTGTGTCATGTGTGGTGGGCTGTGCATGTTGTTACGTCACTTACACACCTGAGGGCATAGGTCAGTCACATAATCTAGATAGGGGAGTCACAGGTGGACAGCGGGAGGGAGTTAGGAACACAGGAAGCCACACAGTTTTTCAATTGTGCATGTGTATTTGTCTGGGCTGGTTAGCGTTTTTGTTGTTTTGTCACATTTACGAGTTTGGTTTTATGTTGTCATTCAGTGCACGCAGCCTTTTGTAAGTGTTTTTTCAAGATCATGTAAATAAACTATCAAGCGCACCATCTTTTGCACCACCACGCGTTGGAAAAGACTTCAAATTCCCTCAAGTGGCATTTTTTGTTGTCCCCACTACAGGGAGCTTTTAGGTAACAAAAGACATCAGCTGGACCAGAATAACAAAGAAGAAACTGAATCCAGTTAAAATGAAAGAAACAAAGAGACGATTCAAGGAAAATCAAAAACGTCTGATCTCTGATCAAGGTCTAGGATTTAGGGGTCCTTGAGTAGTATCAAGGGAAGAGTTTGGGGATCATTGTGAAAGATCCAGGGGGTTTTGGGAAGTATATCTGGGTTCTAGAGGAGCTTTTAGGAGTGTGAATGAGGTTTAAAGAGTCTCTGAGGATGTTTCGGGGGTTCTTGAACAGGTTGCTCTTATTGTTGAGGAACTTCTAGGGGACCTTGAGGAGTTGTAGGTGTCTTTAAAGATGCTCTACCTTGATGAAGTGTTGGGGGTCTTTGAGGAAGGTCTAGGGGCCTATGAGAAGTCTTTAGGGGTCCTTGGGGATCTTTTAGTGTTGCTTGAGGAGATTCCACGGGTCTTTTAAGAGGTTCAAGGGACTCGAGGAGACCCTAATGATGTTCTAGAGGATCTTGAGGAGTTTCTAAGGGTCACTGAGGAAGATCTAGAGTTTCTCGATGACAATCTCTGGCTTCCTTCAGGAGGTTTTAGTAAAAGTGTGTGTTTTTACAGTGAAGTCAAATGTTTCCAGGACTCATCATAGATTTTATTCACAGAGATAAAAATGTGTTTGAGCTGCAGGTACAGAGAGAAGACTGAACACACACACACACACACACAAACACAAACACAAACACAAACACCACTCCCATGTTTACACAGGAGTCCGATTTCAAGGCCGACCTGCAGGTTTAAAGAAACCTGAAGACTCAGCTGTCTGTCTGCCTGTCTGTCTCTACAGGGCCATCTGCTGGAGAAAGCAGGAATCATGAACAAGACCAAAGTAGCTGATAACGGCAAAAAGATCAGGTGAGCCTTGAACTCTCGTCAAGCCTCAGATCGTCTGTGACGCCTCGTTGTAGATGTAGAAGCGCTTTATTTCTGCAGTTTTCTTCATTTGGTGTCTGATGTGATTCCACATGTGGTGCAGGCTGTTAACTTTGTCTCACTGTGTGTTGGTTGTTCGGGTTGTTGTTGACAGGAAGAACTGGAGTCAGTCCTGGACCGTCCTCCACGGTGGGATACTCACCTTCCACAGAGACCCTAAATCTGCTCCAGCTGGGACCGCTGTAAGACCCAGCTTCACATACTGGAACACTTATTATATATACTGTAGTAATATAGCTAACTCTATGTTATGAGATTATTCAATATAACAACAAGTCAGAAATCTTTAACAAATATTTCAGCAAAGAATAAAATCTGATCCGACCAGCAGAAATTTGACCAATCAGCACCCACAAAGAATCCAGTTCAGACCAGCTGACAGGAACCCAGGGCTGTTTCATTAAGGGTTATTGTGAAAATAAGATCCTGAACCAGAATCAAACTGTTCCACGGGCTGATGAAGATTAAGCTTCCAGCAGGAATACAGTGACATTTGATGCTAACAGCATGGATAGGGAGGCAACATCAGCCTGTCTGTCTGTCTGAAACATCTCAACTATTATGGGATGGATTGAGATGAAATGTGGTTCATCATTCATGTTCCTCTCAGGATGAACTGTAATAACTTTGGTGATCCTCTGACTCTTCATCTAGTGCCATCATCAGGTCAACATGTTAATGTGTCCAACGCTTTGGTTTATGACCAAATACCTGCAGAACTAATGACATTCCCATCAGCCCCAGCTGCACTCTGTGTTTACTGCTAACTAGCTAATGTTAGCATGCTAACACGCTAAGCTAAGATGGTGAACATGGTAAACACGATAACTGATAAACATCAGCATGTTAGCATTGTCATTGACTTTTAACATTTGTGTTTGTAAAGCAGGTTAAAGTGGCATTAAACATGTTGTTCACCTGTAACACAGAACATTAAAACGAAACTGATCCATGATGATGATGATGACTTCCTGTTCTTCAGAGTAAATCATCACAGATTGTTCCAGAATACACTGTGGAGCTGAGAGGAGCCTCGGTGGGCTGGGCCTCCAAGGACAAGTCATCCAAGAAGAACGTCCTAGAGGTACACCATCTGTTACCATGGTTACAGCTTGCTCTAGAGATTGAAGGACTCTGTTACCATGGTTACAGTCTGCTCTAAAGGTTCCACATCTCTGTTACCGTGGTTACTGTTTATTCTAAATGCATGGTTTCATTTTCACCGCTCTCATCATGTTCTTTATCATTGCCACCATAGTTGCCGTGGTTACCGGAGTCCTGCCTCTCTCTGACTGGTTGTGTTGCCGTGGTTACTGTAGTAACATGTGGGTGTGTTGTTGTGTTTGTGTGCAGCTGAGGACTCGTCAGGGCTGTGAGTACCTGATGCAGTACGACACGGAGAGCATCATCACTGACTGGCTCAAAGTGATGCAGGACGCCATCAGACAGCTGGTAACACACACACACACACGCACACACACACACACACACACACACTGCAACAATAAACTAGTTGTAATACTAATGAGGACTTCCCAGAATGTGATTTAAACCAGATCATTAAAATAAAGAAAAGAGAATCCTTTATTGATCCCCAGAGGGAAAATTCGGGTGTAATTAATAACATGAGCACAAAACAGATCTGGGGTCAGCTGCTGTGGAAAGTTGTTTGATCCAGTTGAACTCTTTCAGGAACAGGATCATCTGTCAGAGGATGAGGACGAAGCCGCTTCAGACAAAGAGGACAAAGACAGGAAGAGGACAGGTGAGGGCACATTTCTTTGTAGTAACAGATCTTTGAAGTACATATGACTTACATAAATGAATAATGAATTATATTACACCAGAAAAGGTCAAAACTCCTCCTCAGAGTCTGTAAGTCTGCTTCCTGTCATGCTCAGACCTCCGATATTCTTCTCCTTCTCTGTTTTAGCGACCAGGAGTTCATCAGGAACAGCTGAGTCTGAGCAGAGACGAGTTCGGACCAAACTACGACGTTTCCTCCAGCGGAGGCCGACGCTGCAGAGCGTTAAAGAGAAAGGCTACATCAGAGGTGAACTGACATCTCCGCCTGTTTCATGGCCGACTGTCATCAGACAGAAACCTACTGAAGGTCTGATTAAACACAGCCGCTGTAGAACTGATCAGGAAAGTGATTGGTGTCTGAGAGCGCAGTCCGTTAATCAATAGTGAGTTATTATGTAGGTGATGATGCACTGTGAGGTGTGTATATTTTGTGTATAATGTTAACACTGAGTGAAATATTCAAACCCAAGACTTGTTCATCTCTGGTCCAGATAACGTGTTCGGCTGTCACCTGGATACACTCTGTCACAGAGAAAACACCACCATTCCCAGATTTGTGGAGAAGTGTATCAGAGCGGTGGAGAGGAGAGGTAAACACTCAGTTGACACACACCTTTAATACAAAGAAACACACAGCAGACTGATGTGTGTGTATGTGTTCAGGTCTGAATGTGGATGGGATCTACAGAGTGAGCGGAAACCTGGCTGTGATCCAGAAACTACGACACAAAGCTGATCATGGTAACAAACTGTCTGTCTGCCTGTCTGTCTCTCTGTCTGGTCATCGACTACATTTTCTCTCTGGGTTAAAACTACAGACTGTATATAAAGATGGCCAACGTGTCTCCACTTCCTCCCACTGTACAAAAATGAAGCCAAAATATCTCGGATATGGGAGCTGCGTCATTTGGAGCCAGAGTCTGCGCAGTAGTGATCGAGGTCCCACCCATACACCCGCCTGAACCAATCACAGCACACCACAAGTTGTCAATCATGACATGACGCCCCCTTTTTATAGCATCAAATAACTAATTAAAACCATACTTATCAGAAAAACAAATACTTGAACAAACATCAGCGTGATAAGAACTACCTAAAATGACAGAAACCATCTTTGGGAACATTTTATTTGACGTGTACTTTGATTTTTCAGTTTGGCCCATGTCCCATCCGCTAACATGCAGGGGGCGGGGCTTATGAGCTATATGAGATGACTGAGATCGCCAACTGTCACATGTTCTTGTACCAAAACAAACATGGACGCCAACCAGCAGCTTGTTGATATGCAGCGTCATTTGAGCTGACAAGACCAAAAAAGGAGGAAAAAAGCAGAGAGTTTGGTGAGACCCTGGATGGAGGCGTGTAGGACTGCAGAGTTCACAGAGGGAACTGGAGCTGAGGCAACTTTGTAAAACGTCATCAGTCGCTAATATCAAACATGTCAAAAAATCTTCATGAGAACGACCGGCAGCGCCTGGATCTGAAGACTTCAGATTAGACTCTACATATCACAGACTACTGATGGGAACAGACCCGGTCCAAATCAGATTCATCATCGGAGACACAGTCCTAATGTGTGGCCACCTTTACCAGCGTTTTCCGAAGCTTTCAAGCACATGAGTGAATAGATTTAGCTTAGTTTGCACAAGTGTCATCACATGCCCTCAGTATGGAACATCAGGTGGTTGTATTTGATGGGGCGATGGTAGCCCCGGTTTCTGTGAATGTCCTCCTTGCTCTTTCTTCAGCTGCTCACTGACTCCTGGCCAATGACCTATACAAAGTTTAACTTCCTAAGATATTATTAGGAAATGATTCTGCTGTATGTGTTTGATGTAATTACACTGTGTTTAAGTCCAGAGAGAAGCTGCAGCAGATGATTGGTTTCTACAAACTGAAGGTTTCTCAGTCGTTTTCTTTTTCATTATGTCCCTGTTGTCCCTGCAGAGGAGCAGCTGGACCTGGAGGACGGACAGTGGGAGGAGATCCATGTGATCACCGGAGCTCTGAAGCTTTTCCTGCGGGAGCTTCCAGAGCCACTGTTCCCTTTCAGCTGCTTCGACAAGTTCATCGCTGCCATCCGTCAGTACACAAAAAACTATACACGCCTCATGCAGAGCCTACAAAATGCTACACACACATTTAAACCACAACCATGAAAAATGTATCTGGCAGATGTTTGTTAAAATCATACATGGAGAAAAATATTCTGGTCTTAAAGTGAAATTACAACCAAAACATTAACATGAGATAACACTTGTTGGTATCAGTCATACAAAAATACATTGTTCTTCTTCTTATGTAAGTCTGATACGAAGTACAAACCTTTAGTTTAGCTGAAATACAGCTGACAAGTTCTGTATTCACTACGAGATGTAAGTCTGAAAAACATCTGCTGAGAATTGATTCAGCTGAGTCAAACAGAAGATGATGCCACTCCTCACATCTCCAAGCTGAACTTCAACAACTTCAAAGCCGTGTTTTGGATTTAACCTGTTTCTCTTCTCACATTTATTCACAAACTGATTTTGAAGGAAAGTTTATTTAAAGTAAAGGAAAGTAAATTTAATAACGTTTCTACAGCTTTCAAATTCATAGGTGAAAACCAATGAGAGCCCAGCGAGTTATTCATTCATCCAGTCAGGTGTGGGGAGTAGAAGTCCTCATGGGTCCAAAATTCAGGATCCGATCTGAATAAGTCCCATGAAAAACCTACCTGAACCCGATGTGCACAAATCAATTTAAAAGAAATGAAGAGACCCAAACCTGAAAGGGACCAAGATAGACACCAATTAGAGTTTACAGTCTGCTGGAAGTTGTGTTGCAGCGACATGTCTAACTAGACCACAATGAAGCTTCAAAAGGTGTGCTGATTTTGGCGCAAGAGAAAAGGTCATGGGGTCACCACAATCATGAGGAATCCTCCTCTGAGGAACATGAATATGCACAGATCATTTGGCCTGTAGTTGTTGAGCTCTTTATGGTCCCTTGTTAGCTAAAGTAGCTGTTTGCAGGAGTGTCACCCTGTTAGTGTTTAGAAGCAGCTCTGTGTGTTTATTCCCATGCAGAAGTCCCAGACTACAGCCTGAGAGTGTCCTACATGAAAGACCTGGTTCGCTCTCTGCCTCTGCCGAACCACGACACCATGGAGCTGCTGTTCAGACACCTGCACAAGTGAGTTCACTCTGAGGCTTCTTACAACCTGGACTAACAAAAGACACAGGACTAGTTTAATTAACTAAAGGCTGATAGTAAACCAGAGGTATTGCTTCACCTCCAAAACTCTCACAGCACACATCTTGTTGATTAACTTGTTGGCATGTTTGATGTTAACCTGAGGTGTTTTGGGGGATAATTCTGCTCTGGGTCTGGTTTCACAGAAATCTGTTAGACCGGGATCAGACAACACCATATCAGCCTGAAAATGGCCCGATGCAATAAATCTGGGATGTTAGCTCAACACTTTCTTTCTGATATTCTGTGTGTCATTGTGGAGGACAACTGACTCTGCATCTAGGACACTTCTTTTAGCTAATCATCACCTGCTGACCGCTGACAGAAAACTCAAATGAATCTTTGGTTTGCTAACGATGCAACCGTTCTGGTACTGTGATGATGTACAAAACAGAATAATTACTATTATTTTCAAACATAAAAAAAATAGTTCACCTTTGCTCAACTTAATCTAACAGAGCTCACACTGAAACAGGAAACACATTCTTGAATCTCTCTCTCTCTCTCCAGGGTGATCGAGAACAAGGAGTCTAACAGGATGTCGGTTCAGAGCGTTGCCATCGTGTTTGGCCCCACGTTGCTCCGCCCCCAGACCGAGTCAGCCAATATGACGATCAACATGGTGTTCCAGAGCCAGATAGTGGAGCTCATGCTCAACGAGTTCCAGACCGTCTTCTCCCAGAGGTAGGGGGAACTCCTGGAGCTCCTCTGGAACCTTCCAGAACCCTCTGTGGACCTCCTGGAATCCCCCCAAACATCAATAACATGAGACCTGCCAAAAATCTCCCAAAGTGTCAGAGAACCTTCTCAAACTTTGGACCTAAACATCACCTCCTCTTCAACCCAAGTTCCCCAGGAACTGAACTTGATTCTGCTGGCTACATGATGCCCCCTTCTAACCACTGTGTCCAAATCATCCAAATAGAACTTGAGTGCAACCACCAAGAACCCTGGACTGGATTTGAAACACTTGACAGCAGCTTTGCTCTTCTTTCAAGGCAACAGACCAAATTGAACATATTTTCTTGGCACCTTAAAAACCCCAAAACATCTCACTTTAAGCAAGAACTCTTACAACAAAGTCCAGATCCTTCTAGAACCTTGTAGATCTCTGGAACCACTTGAACATCACTTGATACTATGAGATTCTAGTTTGTTTTCAGAGCAATTGTATCAAACTCATTCACTGTCCTCACTCCCACTCGAAAGCTGTTCCTGAGAATACCAAAAACATTTGGTAACAGAGGCTCCTAATATTGCTCAACTGAACATGAACATTGTTCACATTCAGAATAAAAAACTTACGTTAACAGAAGAGGGAACGAACACAGGAATTAAGTGTTTTTTGGGGTGCCCAAACAAACTGAAAATGTAAACTCCAGTTGGGTTCTTCTTTTCTTTTTTTGTCTTATGTTTTCAATTAGTTGATCAGTGTCTTGGCATTGATTTACTGCAGACATCAAAAGACTTGATGCTGACTGGCTCAAGTCTTACCTGCTCACTCCATTACATTCAAGCAGTCAGTGTTCACTGATGAACTCTGCTGCTCTTCGGGTGTTGGTGTCAGATTGTTGTTCAGTACAGTCTCACAGTGTCAATCAGACTTAGTTTCTACATATAGATGAACAATGGATCCTCTACAATCACACACCTGCCTTTTAGTTTCATTCAAAATATCTACCTGTCCATGTTCACAGACTGGACTCTCAGTAAGTAGGAGCTGATGTGTTCCCAGTATCGATCAATACAACAACCATCAGTCTGTGTTGCATTCACTGACACTGGAAAACACATATTTGCACAGAAAATCATCTTCTAAGTCAGCATATGTCGATACCAAGTACACGTTTTACTTCAGATTGAAATGAACAAGACCTTCATCGTATTAATCACTGGATCAATATTTAATCCTAGTGACGTGATGATGTCATCGGGCCAAGTGTTGTTTTAGACTGTCGTCACAGAGAGAAAAATAACACCATCCACTATCACAGGATGGAGATGATGTGAAATCAGAATTCAACTGAGAAATGATCTAATTGGTTCCAGTCTTTGATCTATCAGACAGAGCGCAAGAGGATTCATCATATCTTCAAGTGGTTCTTTAAATAAGGGTTAATAGAAAGTTCAGAGGATGTTTCTCTGAGGTACTCCACAAGTTATTGAAGACAGAAAACAGGAGAATTTACAGAAATGTATTTTTTTAAGGGATGACTTTTACAGGAACATTTTTACTCTTGACGACTTCTAGAAATTATCATCTGTACAATGCTGTATGTTTTTATAGTATTGAGTTTATATGTATTACAGATATAGAACAAAGTTAACATAAAGATTAAGAGATTCAACTCTGTACATAAGAGGGTATTTTACTGACCTTTAATAAAAATGAAAATGATCTGTATGCCAGTGTTCAGGTGTGTTTTTTTAATTAGGGACAGAGCACGAAGTCGTGCGAAATTTTGCACATGCGTCAGAAGAGGTGAAAATTTAGAAATTTTATGGGTCTCACGCATGGATGTGGCAAAATGGCTCGATAGCGCCCCCTACAATTTTCTTATGAATTAGCCCCTGCGGCACATTTCACCTAGACATACGAAATATGGTAGGCATATGTAGCATGTCCAGACTTAAAAAAAAGCCTCTTGGAGCCCTACCCTAAACCTAACAGGAAGTCCACCATTTTGAATTTTCTGTACAATATTTGGCCAATTTTTGTCATTTGAGGGCTCTGTATTTTAATGAACTCCTCCTAGAGAACGTATCAGATTGACTTCAAATTTGAACTGTGCCATCTAAAGACCTTTGTGATGAAAAGTTGTGTAAAGCTTGAGTTTTTGTTGAACGGCGTGCCCATGGCATGGCATGGCGTGGTGTGGAATTTATGTGTTTCACATTGAAACAGGAAGTGGTTTATAACTGGACTGTACATTGTCCAAGAGGCCCCAAACTTACCATGTTTCATGACCCCCCTGGCCTGAAGGCATCTATATGCTAATTTTCTGTAACTCCGAGTGGGTTGAGCAGAACAACCTCAATATTGGGCAGTAAAGCCTTAAGACCTTGATGATGCTATACAGTGAAAATTGTGAGTTTTCACTGAATGGCGTGGTCATGGTGGCGCGGCGAATTTTGATGTTTCATCATAAAAAATGAAATTGTTGTAACTCGGCTCCATATGATCAGATCTTTTCCATATTTCTCACGTTTGATGAGATTCCCAGCCTGAACACATGTAGGGGTCAATATTGAATCAAAGTCATAGCGCCACCTAGTGACAACAGGAAGTTACAGGCATTATACTTTTAATCACATCTCCTAGCAGGTTAACCAGATCCACCTCAAATTTGTTCAGCCAAGTCTTAAGACATTGATGATGATGAGTTTTCATCAAATGGCGTTGCCATGACAACGCATTGCCATAAACAGGAAGCAGTTTTTTTGAGGGGTAGGGATGCTTGAAAACTCACCAATCTTTGCACATGCGTCATCAGTGGCACGAATGTACATCTTATGTGGGTATCGGACATGGGTGTAGCAAAACAGCTCAATAGCGCCCCCTACAGATTTTCAAAATCAAAGCCCCCCCCCCCCCTTAAATTTGATGGAAATTTATGAAATTGGGGTGGCACATGCATCATGTCTAGACTTTAAAAAAAGCCTCTTGGAGCCATACCCTAAACCGCACAGGAAGTCAGTTATTTGGAATGCAATTTCAATTTTTACTGACATTTTTGCCATTTCCAGGCCTCGTACTTTGATTAACTCCTCCTAGAGAATTAATCAGATCCTCTTCAAATTTGGGCTGTTTAATCTAAAGACCTTTGCCATGAAAAGTTGCTAAAAGCTTGAGTTTTCATTGAACGGCGTGCCTGTGATGTGGCGTTGATCTTTGATGTCCCTCCGTGAAACAAGAAGTTCCTGTAACTTGAGTGTAAACAATCTAATATGCTTCAAATTTCTCATGCTGATTAAGGGTCTGAGGACATCTATATGACAATATTCAGTCATAGTCATAGTGCCACCTACTGGTAACAAGAAGTAAGCCTTGTGAGACAATCATCATTCGATTTACATGACAGCAGAGGGAGGAGGTTGGAGCTGAGATCGTACACACACACACACACACACACGCACACTGTCCTCTTAAATATTTTTGAGGACAGAGAAACCAGCGAACATTGATGACAGCAAAACATGATAGACAACTCTCAGCATAATTTATTATGTTATACTGTTAGGGAAAACCCTGATTACTTTATTTTTTTATGGGCGCTGAGATGAATGATCTATTTATAAAATGACTGTGTTTGCCAACCCTGTCACCAGCCCTCACGGCCCAAATCTTCCCATTTCTCCCAGTTAACTTCTCCATGCCCGGTGTTCGGTCGTGAAGCGGGGGATGCTGCACGCCCCGACGTGCGCAGATGTGCGAGGACCCGTTCAATTAGTTGATCAGTGTCTTGGCATTGATTTACTGCAGACATCAAAAGACTTGATGCTGACTGGCTCAAGTCTTACCTGCTCACTCCATTACATTCAAGCAGTCAGTGTTCACTGATGAACTCTGCTGCTCTTCAGGTGTTGGTGTCAGATTGTTGTTCAGTACAGTCTCACAGTGTCAATCAGACTTAGTTTCTACGTGTAGATGAACAATGGATCCTCTACAATCACACACCTGCCTTTTAGTTTTAGCCCGGATGCTGCACGCCCCGACGTGCGCAGATGTGCGAGGGCCCGTTCATCGCTGCTTGCAGCTTTAATATTATATGGAAACTCTTATTTCCTATGTATGTCTGTCTTATTCATGCACCTGCAGTCTTGGCAAGACACTGAAACTCAAACACTTTTATAAATCCAGTTTATTTCTCCATGAATTGACAACATAACCATAACTGTGAGTTATTGTTTATGCCCAAGAACTCTAATTTTATTGACCCATTTAATTAAGAACCAGATTAAAAGCATTTTGTACCTTTGTTTTGAAGAGTAAAGTTTGCTTGCATGCAAACAGAGAAACCTTAAAAGTCATGTTGTAATCATTCACTTTAATTCCATTTTAACAAAAAAAAAGGAAATTGTAAAAACAAAACGTCTGCAGATGTTTGTCCTCAACATACAGATGTGTGGTTGTTACCATGGCAACCCCGTTACAGCATGTTCTCTGAAAGACAGATAGAGAGAGAGAAAAGGTCTCGCAGTGTCTTCAGATATTCTGGGATATGTTTTTTTAGTGTCACGGATGCTGAAATCTTACCAGTGTTAAACTGCAGCGGACCTGAGGAGAGAGAGACTGGATGTTAGATCAGAGACTCACATGTAGACCAACCAACCTCCAGCTGTACGCAGGTGTGATCTCAGGTAAACTGAAAATCAGTTGTTATCAATCTGCATTAAGAATCAACTGTCACATTTTATTCTAAAGACAGGTACAGTTTCTGTTCTGCTGAATCTGTTCAACAAAATGAATTATTGGCATAATTTCACTCACTTTACTTCACTTTTTAAATAAAAACAGGAAGTCACGTCTTCAGTCACGTTGATGTGGTGGACAGCAGAGCTGGTTTGTGTGTCTTTAATTTACGAATCTGTTTACCTGTGATCACACCTGTGTAGTTAGATGGTTGACAGGGATGATGAACTCTCAGATATAAACTCTCAGTGTTTGTTGTTTTGTCTCTGGTTCTGTCCTGATGTGAAGCTGATGATCATATCAGAACAGAAACAAGACAAAAACACGTCGGTTCAGTCTGAACACTCACTCACCAGGAAATACTTCTGCTACAGTTCTGCCAACAGGTTTCTAACTGACTGTGAATATCTGTAAATCTGATCAAAACCTAATATAAGATTTAAATAAATAAAAAATAATGATGAGACTGTCAATTCAAATTTATCGAAGATTACTTGTGGGGTTCCTCAAGGTTCGATGTTCAGGCCCATTATTGTATTCTATTAAACACAAACATTTAACAATTTGTATTTATTGTTTTGCAGACGACACAAATCTATTTTGTTGTTTTGAAAATTTGAAGCAGCTTTTGGATATTTTGGAAAAGTAATTCAGAGTTTTAAAGAGTTGTAAATTTATGATCTCAGCGAATCGTTTTGATAATTCAGTCAGGAGATTCATGTGAGGAGCCTCTCATCAGTTAAAACAACATTTAAAACAGATTCTTTCTAACAGTTATAAAAATCTGGTTCTGCCTCAGTGTTTGTAGTTTGACTTCTGGTTCTGTCCTGATATAAACTCTCAGTATTTTTACCTGTGGTTCTGCTCTGATTCAAACTGGCAATCACATAATTCCTCCCGACCTTCTCTAACACCGCCTGGGTCACCTGAACTGGCTGGCTGCTGTACGTCTGAGCGGTCAGATCCACCGTCCTCCGTCTATCTGCGTTCTCCAGGTCACAGGGTGAAATTTCCAGGAAACTTTCATCTTTATTCATGAGGCTCTTGGCTTTGGATCCGAACTCCTGCAGGTAGTACTTGAAGTCATTAAACTCTTCAGCTTTCAGCTTCCTCAGCTCTTTCAGCAGAACCTCTTTAACTGTGTCCATCACTGCTTCCTGTTAAATACTGGAGACAGATTTCTAATCAGTTTCTACACCAGCATCGTCAAACATGTTAAATAATAACAGTGCTGGAAAGTTACTCAGTACATTTAATCAAGTATTGTACTCTACACATTTGAGGTACTTTTACTTTATGTGAGTGTTTCCATTTTACTTCTACTTAACTACATTTCAGAGGGAAATATTGTACTTTTTACTTCACTACAGTTATTTGATGGCTATAGTTACTAAGTAGATTGATATTTTATATACTAAATAAATGATCAGCTTGATTTTGACTGATTGATTGATGATTTAAAAATATGATTAACTGTTACAGATAACTATAAAGTAGTTATAAAGTACTATAAAGTAGCGTTAAAAAAACGCTAACTGTATATAAAGTAGTTAAAACTAGTTAACTGTATATAAAGTAATTACATTTAGTTCAGTTAATTGATAAATTAAGTTGATTGAAAGAAAATGAATCAGCAACAATTTTGATAATTGATTAATTGTTTGAGTCAAATGTTCTGTTTTTCTGTTTTATTTCACAGTAAACTGAATCTCTTTGGGGTTTGGACTGTTGTTCAAACAAAACATTTAAATATTTAAATATTTCTACTTAATGATGAATTTCTACTAATTAATCCAGAAAATAACTGGTAGAATAATCAATAATGAAAATAATCTTTACTAAATAGTGTTTTATTAAGCAGAAGCTTCTCTGCTGTTGAAAACATTGAAATTGCTTTAATAATTGAATGTATGTAACTGCAGCCTCATCATGCTCTAAACTGATAACATGTTCAGTCTCAGCACATACTCAATAACATGGAGGATAGATGTTCAACATGTTAATGTCACTTCACAAAGAGCCTCTCACTTTGAATCTGCAGCCCTGCCACTTCACTAATCACCTCATATATCTGTAAAAATATGTCAAACATACATGATTTATAAGTGTCCTTTTTGCTATATTTAAAATATATGTGGTATATGTGTACATATACTCTATGTGCTTTTTATTGGTGAGAGATATTATTACTATATATTTAGTGTATATGTAATTTATGACCATATATCAGTTGTTAAAATGTGCGTGACACTGAAACTGGTTTTTCATGTTTTAGTTCCTGATAATCAGAAGTCAGTTCAGTCTGTCAACACTCACACCAGGAAGTACTTCTACAGTACTGCAGTATTACTGTTTTTCTAAAGAACTGTGAATATCTCTAAACATCTGATGAAAACCTAATATAAGATTTAAATAAATAAACAGATAATAATTTCAATTCAAATTCAGGGAAGACTACTTGTTACACATTTCAACTTTAAATTCATAAAACAATATAATTCTTAGGTAAAACAAGTGTGTTAGATATAAAGTAAACATACCTTAAGACTAATAGTTAAGTTTACTCACCTTTTTCAAAAGTAGGATCAACCTGTCAGATTCTACAGTGAGCTAGAAACACAAATAAATATAAATTATGTCAAAGAAAAAATGGCAATATATCACACTACTGGATCAAATGTAGGAGTTTTTAAATCAGCTTCATTCTACATCTCAAAGCGTTATATAAAAACTCAGTCCTGTCATTTATTCATCTGTTATGTTTCAGTTTGAAAGTGCAGCAGCGTCTCACTCACCGAGTCTCAGCCTCCACCGCCTCGTCTCTCAATCTGATCTGCAGCCACTCTTATAAAGTCTCCGTGTACCTGGATCTCCTCCAGGCTCCGCCCCCTCCACTTCTCTGGAAATACCTTCTTTTTTTTAAGACTCTGATAGAAACACTCAGACTGACTGTTGGCTGCTGTCATCGTCGTCTTTTTTTCTTAAAACACAAATCTGTATTTCAAATATATAAAAATAAGAAATATTAAGTTCATTCAAGTAATTTTAATATTATATTAGAAAGAGAAGAAATAGTGAGTTACGACCTTTATGAAGACTGATACTGTATATTCACTCAGGGAAGAGGACCGGCTGTTTTACACGTCATGTTTTTAGAAACCGTGTCGCTGGTGATGATGGATTGAATGAAGTCACATCAGCTCACCCGTGTCTTACCTGTGACTCTGCGAAGCTGTAATGTAGAGCAGTAAGAAGTATAAAGTCTCCACAGTATATGAAAAGTTAGCAGAACTTCAGGTGGGTGCAGACTGACGTCTGATGTCAGAGGAGGTTCATCCAATCAAAGTATTGATTTGTTCAGATTCTGCTGCTGTTTAGTTCAGCACAAACAGGAAGAGACGATCTTTAGATGATCAATGAGTTTATTAAATCTGCAGCAAACGTGAAGCTGTCTGCTGTCGCCTGTCTGTCTCTGTCCTCGTGTACCTGCCTGCATGTCTTTTATTGTGATATGAAAAAGAAAGTGAAGGAAGCTGCTGAGCGTTCAGACAGACTGGAGGAGAAACAGGTGTATCTGAGATACATGGCAGGGTTTAATTTACAGATTTACTGAAGTCCGGTCAGAGAGGAAGGAACAGGATTCATCTAAGCTCCGTCAGTCAGACTGTTTTTATGAATGAATTACATTACTCTGAGTTTACAGCCTGAACTGTAGGCTTGCCCTCCACCTGCCGTCCGGGCGGTTTATATGATCAACACCAGTCACATTAGCAACTTTATTCACACTGAAATCCCAGCATGTCGCTCCTGGATCAGATCTGTTCACTGCGCAGGCGCGGTCCGGCAGCCCGTCGTCATGGAGACGGTTTGTTGTTTCTGACCTGCCAGGAGCCTCAGGAACACCTGAAAACACCTGAAAACAGCGGGAGCACGAGGAGTTAAAGCTGCTTCAGGTGAGATGTTTGGCCTGTCTGTGGAGCTTCTGTTAGCCCGGAAGCTAACAGTTAATAACAGCAGGTTTAGCTCTGAGATGTTAGCCCGGAAGCTAACAGTTAATAACAGCAGGTTTAGCTCTGAGATGTTAGCCCGGAAGCTAACAGTTAATAACAGTTTAGCTCTGAGATGTTAGCCCGGAAGCTTAACAGTTAATAACAGCAGGTTTAGCTCTGAGATGTTAGCCCGGAAGCTAACAGTTAATAACAGTTTAGCTCTGAGATGTTAGCAGCTCAGTGGCTAGCGCTAGCTCTCAGTAGCGTTAGCCACTGAGCTGCGTTCAATAACAAGACGTTGTGGACACGTTAGCTAATATAACGTTAAACCAGCTCTGAACTCATACTGATGAATGAACGTGTGAATGAGTCAGTACGGAATCTCTGTTAATGTTTAGTTAATATCAGCAGTGACGGAAGAAGTACTCAGATATTTTACTTCAGTACAAGTAGTAATACCACAGTGTAGAAATACTCTGTTACAAGTCCTGCATTCAAAATGTTACTTGAGTAGGAGTACAAAAGTATTACCATCAAAATATTCTTAAAGTACCAAAAGTAAAAGTACTCGTTATGCAGAATAATATGATATTATGGGATTGTGATTATTGCTGCATTCATGTGTTCATCACTTTAATGTTGCAGCTGTTGTTGTGTCCTGCTGGGAGCTTCATCAATACTTGATCACTTATTAGCTGATTCTGTTTCGTATCAATAACCTGAATCTGTGAAGGGACTTCAGCTGTCAGGTACATGGAGTACAACATTACCTGAGATGTATAAAGTGACATAAAATGGAAATACTCAAGTACCTGGAAATTGTATGTACTACACTGTATATCAGTATAAAGTCTTGAGATGCATCAGCTCGTTTTCAAGGTGATTCCAAAACTAACGAGAACAAACAGAAACAAACAAAACAGAAAAGAAAAAGCCTGGAAACAGTCTGTAAGTGTTAAAGTATAACTGTACCTGTGTGACATCATCAGGTGATGGCGAGGTCAGAGCGTGATGTCATCGACTTCTCTGCACTGGAGAGAGAGCTGCAGGGGGCGATCGAGTCTGAGCAGAGATACAAGACAGAGAACGAAGCCAAACTGAGAGCCGTCAGCCAGAGAGTCTCCTCCTACAGGGAGTTCAGGTAACTCCAGGGTCCTGGACACACTTCCAGGAGGTTTCTTTTAGAAGGTTTCTGGGTTCCTTCCAGACATTCAAAGAGTCCTTAAAGGTTCCAGGGTGCTTTTGAAGGATCCCTGAACATCCTGGATCATTTAAAGGCTAAAGTAACTCCTTCAAGACATCCCAGGAGTCCTTGAAGGAGTTCCAGAATGCTTTGAAAGGTTTCTGGGATCCCTAAAGAAATTCCAGGAGTCATTGAATGAGTTACACAATGCTTTAGAAGCTACTGGAAGATTTTAGGGGTCCTTGAAGGAGTTCAAGGGGCTCCTGAACTTCTTCAAGGACTCCTGGAATGTCTTGAAGGAGTTCCTGGGCACTTGAGAAGGCTCCTTGGATCATTCAAGGCATTCCAGGGTGCCTTAGAAAACTCCTGGTCTCCTTGAAAACCTTCCTTGATTCCTTGAAGTAGTTCCAGAATGTTTGAGAGGCCTGTGTGTGTGTGTGTCAGAGACCTGGTCCAGGCCTGCCACCTGAGGCCTCTGGAGAAGATGGATAAAGACGGAGTTCCACGGAAACAGCCCTGGAACCCTGTCGCCCCGAGCAACGAGTGATGTGTGGTCGCCCGTAGCAACGAGGAACACCTTGACTGTTTTTTAATACTTGAACTTTTTTACTGTGATTTTAATAAAAGTGTGAAAACATGCAGTTTAGTTTATTTACTTTAGTGTGAAACCTTCAGAATCATCAGTTTTGGAGATACGAGGTTTTCACTGATCACACATGGTTTAATAAAAACAAATATGTAACATATTTGAATAAGAATGAACAAACATCTAATATTATTATTTTAAACCTAGCACCAGATCCCATTCAGATAATCAGTGAAATAGAAGAAAAGAAGAGCTGTAGAGAGTCAGAGCGACCAGCAGGTGGAGGTGCAGAGCTTCCACATTAAAGGCACAGTGACAGAGTGAAACTCTTCAGGTGTGTGTGTGATACATGTTTTTATACAGGCAGGTCATGTTTTTACATGAAGAGACAGGAAGTCTCGTCCAGGTTGAGCCAACTCTCTAATGGCTGTTTTTCAGAATAAAAGTCCAGATTTTTACCTGACAGCAGCCGTGTTTATCTAATGTTGAATATAAAATGTGACTCTTTATATTTACAGAGACCCAACAGTTCCCACCATGAGCAAGCACTATGCGACAGTGGCAAGGAAAAACTCCCTTTTAACAGGTAGAAACCTCGAGCAGAACCAGGCTCTAGGTGGGCGGTCATCTGCCTCGACCGGTAAATAGTGCTTTTCTTGTTATGTATTTAATATACACAATTACTTTCTTACACTTATTGAGTGGACTCTGGTGTGAACTTATCAGTAGTCTATAGTAGTAGTCTAATACATTTTTATACAGTATGTTTCTATAGTTTGCACATGCAGATCCACATGTTTATATATTGAAACTTCCTGTTGCAGTGTTATTGATTGATTAACAGGCCTCAGCATCAGTTTTCTGAGTCCGTCTTCACTTCAGCTGATGTGAAGCAGGAAGTTGTTTGAGCTGAGCAGCTTCACACACAGAGCAGCTTCACACACAGAGGAGGAAATATAGGCAGGAGGTCTCACTCTGAACCCCCATTCTCACTCTGAACCCCCATTCATGAAAAGGATTTTAAGCACCCTGCCCTCACAATCATCCTGGGAGCTCATTTAAGGGAACCCCTCACAATTACCATGGAGTTACTCACAAGCAACCTTAAAACTATTTCACTTCAGCTCTTAAAACCAAGTAAGTCTGGAAGGACCACAAGACCAATCCAAGGACCTTTGGAGGATCCTTGAAGAGTTAAGGATTCATCTTGGAAGTTTTTAAGCAGTTTTTGCTCCATGAAACGGTTTCAGTTTTCCTGAGGAGTAAGTCATCTTCACGAGCAGAGAGGATCTTCGGCTGCAGGTCACAGCAGCAGCTGAGAAAAAACTTGAACAGCAGGTGGATGTTAGTCAGAGGGAATCAAACCGACAGAGAGAGAGGGAAGAGAGACAGACAGACAGACCGAGAGAAGAGAGAAGACAGACAGACAGAGAGAAGAGAGACAGACAGACAGATAGAGAGAAAGAGACAGATCATCAGATCTTCCACTTGTTGAACTTTTCTTGCGGATTATTTTCTCTGCAGCTTCCGGTGAGTTTTTGCGGTTTCGCTCTCATCTCTTCTTCTTTAATTAACGTTAATTAGATAAAACCGCGTCACGTGCAGCATTTTAAAAACATAAAGTAGCGAATCCGATGTAAAGCTAGACTTCAGGTTTCCTGGCTCGGTCATCATCTCTGAAGTATTCAGATCTGTTACTTCAGTAAAAGTACAGAAGTGCACTTAAAGTATGAAAGTAAAAGTACTTGTTCTGCAAAATGGCGCGTGTCAGAGTTATAGTACCCTATATTTTATCATTATATTATTATTAATATGAATATATAAACGCCTGCAGCATTTCACTATTGTAGCTGCGGGAGGTGAAGCCACTTTAACTCTTTTATAAACAGTTGAATCTGAATCTATAAAGTAACTCAAGCTGTCAGATCAATGTAGTGCAGTACAAAGTACAATATGTCCCTCTGAGATGGAGTAGAAGTAAAAATACTCAAGTACAAATACCGCAAAATTGTACTTAAATACAGAACTTGAATAAACGTACTTAGTTACTTTCCACCACCAAAGATGACAGATAGTAGTTCTTCAATAGAAGTATCATTGTTGTATTTATTACTTCCGGATTTAAATTGAATTAATCTCAGTTGAGATACTTTCAATGTGAAAAGGAAACTGAAAATGCAGCTGATGACAAAATCACAAAGACAATAAGTTATAATAAATCATTTACACTGCTGCAAAGATCTGAATAATTAAAAAATCCAATCACAATAATGCAAGGGAACGCAGAACTTAATGTGAGGGAACGCAGAACTTAATGCAGGGGAACGCAGAACTGAATGCAGGGGAACGCAGAACTTAATGCGAGGGAACACAGAACTTAATGTGAGGGAACGCAGAACTTAATGCAAGGGAACACAGAACTTAATGTGAGGGAACACAGAACTGAATGCAGGGGAACACAGAACTGAATGCAGGGGAACACAGAACTTAATGTGAGGGAACACAGAACTTAATGCAAGGGAACACAGAACTTAATGTGAGGGAACACAGAACTGAATGCAGGGGAACACAGAACTGAATGCAGGGGAACACAGAACTTAATGTGAGGGAACACAGAACTTAATGCAAGGGAACACAGAACTTAATGTGAGGGAACACAGAACTGAATGCAGGGGAACACAGAACTGAATGCAGGGGAACACAGAACTTAATGTGAGGGAACACAGAACTTAATGCAAGGGAACACAGAACTTAATGTGAGGGAACACAGAACTGAATGCAGGGGAACACAGAACTGAATGCAGGGGAACACAGAACTTAATGTGAGGGAACACAGAACTTAATGCAAGGGAACACAGAACTTAATGTGAGGGAACACAGAACTGAATGCAGGGGAACACAGAACTGAATGCAGGGGAACACAGAACTTAATGTGAGGGAACACAGAACTTAATGCAAGGGAACACAGAACTTAATGTGAGGGAACACAGAACTGAATGCAGGGGAACACAGAACTGAATGCAGGGGAACACAGAACTTAATGTGAGGGAACACAGAACTTAATGCAAGGGAACACAGAACTTAATGTGAGGGAACACAGAACTGAATGCAGGGGAACACAGAACTGAATGCAGGGGAACACAGAACTTAATGTGAGGGAACACAGAACTTAATGCAAGGGAACACAGAACTTAATGTGAGGGAACACAGAACTGAATGCAGGGGAACACAGAACT